>JACERR010000178.1:25000-32500 GCA_016760335.1 Gastrodia elata
ACACTCATATATGATAATCTCTATATGTGGGTGTTTGTGTATATGTGTGTGTGTGTCTGTGTGTATTTATTAATCTCTATATGTGCACACACATGCATAGAGATAAGTATAACTATATAACCAATATTTGTGTTTTTGTGTGTGTGCGTGTGTGTATAAATGTATAAACACATACTCATACATGCACACAAATAAACACATACATAGAGATTAGTATATAACACATACATGTGTGTTTATATATATATATATATATATATATATATATATATATATATATATATATACACATGTGTATACATTGTTGATTAGTATATATATATCTATGTATATATGTGTGTGTGCCTATATGTTTATATTTGGTTGTGAGTTTGTATACCCAATACACACACACACAAGTATGTTGAATATAGAACACATTGTGTGTGTATGTATGTGTGTTGGGTATATATATATACAATTGTAGGTGTGTGTGTGTGTCTAACACACACATAGAGATTAGTATATATGAGTATATGTGTATGTGTCATATATAAATATATAAACACACACACACACACATATAGATAAGTATATATGCATAGACACAAACTTATCTCTATGTGTGTATGTATCTATATATATATATATATATATATATACACACGGTTGTGAGCATGTATACCCATGCACACACACACACACACACACACATAAAACTACTTATAAAAATGTTTGTTTGTGTGTGTGTGTATGTGTGTCTATATATTTATATAGTATATATGTGAGTTGTGGGTATGTATACCCAACATACACACACACACACACAAACATACACACATATAGATTAGTATATACAGGTATGCGTGTGTGTATTTATGTTTGTGTGTGTGTTGGGTACACTTACTCATATATATATATATATATATATATATATACTTATACATAGATTTAGCACACACACACACACACAAACAAACTCATACATACTTATCTCTATATGTATGTGTGTATTGGGTATACGTCACAACCTTATATAAATATACAGTGTGTGTCTATATATTTATTCTCTATGTGTGTGTGTATATGTGGAGATAAGTATATATGAGTGTGAGTGTGTGTATGTGGAGATAAGTATATATGAGTGTGTGTGTGTGTGTGTGTATGTGTCTGTGTGTGTCCATATATATATATAGACACACACACACACACACTCACACATAACACACAAACACACACATAATATATTTATATACATATGAGTGTATACACACACACACACACTCACACAGATATATATATATACATCTATGTATATATATATATAGACACACATATACACACAATCACACACACACATAAGTATGTGTACCCAACACATACTTAAATATCTGGTTGTGGGTATATCTGTGTGTATATATGGGTTTGTGTGTGGGTGTGAGTATATATGTGACAGTGTATATAAATGTATATAGACATAGACATATGTGTGTGTGTATCTCCATGTGTTTGTGTGTGTTCACAAATATATATATATATATATATATATATATATATATATATATATATATATATATATATAGACACACATGCACACTCACAAAAACAGACACACGCACACACACATGGAGATAAGTATACATGAGTGTGTGTGTCTATATAGGCATACTCACAATCGTATCTCTATATATCTATATGTGAGTATATATATACTAATCTCTATGTATATGTGGGTTGGGCAGACATACAACTGTATATAAATAAATGCTTATACTTATCTCTATGTGTTTATGTGTGTCTCTACATACATGCATACATATAAACACACACACCATATATATATATATAGACACACACACACATAAACACATGCACATGTGTGTGTGTGTGTATTTATATATATACTCACAATTGTAAATATGAGTGTGTGTGTGTGTCTACATGTGCCTATGTGTGTCACTCATAGAGATTAGTATATATACTCACAATCGTATATAAATATATGGACACACACACACACACACCACACACACACACACACAGATATATATATATATATATATATTAATCTCTGTGTGTGTGTGTGTGTGTGTGTTTATATATTTATATACGATTATGAGTATATATACTCAACACATACACACACATACCCATCTGTACACACACTCATATATACTAATCTCTATATTTATGTGTTTGTGTGTGCCATATTTATATGCGGTTATGAGTATATATACCCAATACATAGACACACACACACACATACACATACTCATATATACTAATTTCTATGTGTGTATCTATATATTTATATATATATCTGTGTATATAAATCTATACGATTTGTGTCTTTATAAAAACATGATATACATACTCACACACGCACACACCGTATAAAAATAAATTGGAATATATGAGTGTGTGTGCTTATATATAGATACATATCTATATGTCACTCACACACACACACACACATACATATATATTAGTAAATACATATATATAACACATATGTCTACATGTGTGTATATATATAAGCACACATATATATATGTATGTCTATATATAGACACACACACACTTGTACATGCTCATATATACCCAAACACATATATATGTCAGTGGGTGTGTGCGCGCATGTGTGTGCATATGTGTGTGTGTGCACACACACACACACGCACAAACACACACACACAGACCCACAAACACATATACACCAACACACATACCCAACTCTTTTTATGTTTATTAATTTGTATATACACACACACACAAATACACATACATAGAGATTAGTATATATGAGTGTGCATGTGTGTGTGAGTATATATACCCAACACACATACACACACACACTAGTATATATATATGTGTATACTTATCTCTATGTGTGTATATACCCAATACACACACAGACACCTAATTGTATGTGTGTACGTATGTGTATATATTTATATACGCACATACTCACTATCGTGTGTGAGTGTGAGTATGTCTACATATAAGTATGCATATAAGTAAACACATACACAATCATATATACTAATCTTCTTATCTCTATGTGTGTATGTATGTGTGTATTTGTGTGTGCCTATACACACCTATATAGATACACACACACACAGTCACTCATATGTACTAATCTCTATGTGTGTGTATGTGTACCACACACACATACACTCATATATACAAATCTCTATATGTGTGTGTTTATGTATGTGTTATGTGAGCACATAGAGATTAGTATATATGAGTGTGTGTGTGTGTGTGTGTGTGGCACACACACAAACATACACATATAGCGATATATATATACAAATCAACACATATAGAGACAAGACACACACACAAACACACATATAGAGATTAGTATATATATGTTGAGTATGTATACCCAACACGCACACAAACACACACACAAAGATTTTTATATACTCATGTGTTGGGTATACATACTCAATACAATACATAGGGTTGTGAATATACATTCTAATCTCTATGTGTGCGTGTGGGTATACATGCTCACACACTCATATATACTTATCTCTATGAGTGTGTGTATATCTGTGTGGTGTTTATATATATATATATAATATTAATGTGTATTTATTTGTGTGTATATATAAATAGTCATAATAATAGATATATATACACATCCAACTACACACACACACTCATATATACTAATCTCTATGTGTGAATGTGTGTCTATATATGTGCATGTGTGTCTATATATTTATATACCTGTGTGTGTGTACATGAGTGTGTTTGTATAAGGCTGTCTATTACATTGTGTGTGTATACCCAATGCACACACACACACACATATACATATACACACATAGTATAAATATATATATATATATATATATATATATATATATATTATGTGAGTGTGTGTATATGTGTGTTAAGCGCACATACGTATGCACACACACACACACACTCACAAACACACAAACATAGAGAGTAATATATATAGGGAATACATATTCATGATTGTATATATAAAATATATATATGTCTATGTGTTTATGTATCTATATATTTATGTACGATTGTGAGTATATATATTTATATATACACACACACATCACACACACACACACAGTTATATATACTTATATCTATGTGTGTGTGTGTGCGTGTGTGTATTGGGTATATATATATATATATATGTGTGTCTGCCTATATATATATATATATATATATATATATATATTAATCTCTATATGTGTGTGTACTAATCTCTATGTGTGTGTGACACATCACACACACACACACACAATGTGTTATATATTCATATACATGCATACATAAAGATCTTAGTATATATGTGTGTGTGTGTTTGTGATATTATATATGTATGTGTACACACAACACACACAAAGAGATTAGTATAAATGAGTGTGTGTGTGTGTGTGTGTGTGAATGTATATATAATCTAGAGATTAGTATATGCTGTCACTGTATATACCCAACACACACTTATATATACTAATCTCTATGTATGTGTGTATGTGTGTATGTGTGTGGAGATTAGTATATATATATATGTGTGTGTGTGTGTGTAAATATGAGTGTGTGAGTATGTATACCCAACACACGCACACGCACATATATATGAGTGTGCACACACATAGAGAGTAGTATATATATATATGTGTGTGTGTGTGTGTATGTGTGTGTGTGTCTGTGTATGTGGGTTTGCGTGGTGCGTAATAGTGTTGGGTGAGTATGTATACCTAACACACATAGACACAAATGTGTGTTGGGTATACATATATATACATACATACATACATATATATATATATATATATATATATATATATATATATATATATACAGTTGTGTATGTGTGTGTCCATATATTTACATACGATTATGTGCATGTATACCCAATACATATATACTAATAATATATATACTAATATATATATATATATATGGTTGGGTCACTCACACTCACACACACACACTCATAGATACTTATATCCATATGTATGTGTGGTTGTGTGTATGTGTAATCTCTATGTGTGTATATATGTGTGTCTATATATATATAGACACATACTCACAATCATGTATGAGTGTGAGTATATATACATATAAGTATGCATGTAAGTAGACACACACACACTCATATATATTGAAATACTAATCTCCATGTGTGTGTTTGTGTGTGTCTGTGTGTGTCCACACGCACATATATAGACACACACACACACACACTCATATATACTAATCTCTATGTATGTGTATGTGTGTGCCACACACACATATACATACACTTATATATACAAATATTTATGTGTGTGTTTTGTGTGTGTTATATGAAACACATACACACAAACCCACACACATAGATATCTCTAGATACTCATATATGATGGGTATACATACTCAATGAAACACATAAGGTTGTGAGTATACATACTAATCTCTAAGTGTGTGTGTCTATATGTGTGTGTGGGTATACATGCTCACACACTCTTATATACTTATCTTTATGAGTGTGTGTGTGTGTGGTGTTTATATACATATATCTCTATATGTGTTTGTTTATGTGTATATACAAATACTCATAACTGTAGATATATACACACATCCAACCACACACACACACGCACTCATATATACTAATCTCTATGTGTGTATGATGTATGCGTTATATATTTATATATATATAAGCACCGACATACACACACCCACACCGTATATAAATTTATAGATACAAACATACACACTCACACTCACATGTTTGGGTACTACATACCCACACACACACACACACACATACATACACACTTATATATACACATCTCCATGTGTGACACACACAAACATATAGGTATACACACACACACACATCTATACACACATACGAGTATGTGTCTATATGTTTATATATAGTTATGAGTATGTATAAGTGCATCTGTCTATATATGTGTGAGTATGTACACACGTACACATACACACTCATATATACTAATATATACGTGTATGTGAGAGCATGTTCTATATGTTTATATATGACCTATATATATAAATAGACACTCAAACACACATACCCACCACACTCAAATATGTGTGTGTGTGTGTGTATGTTGGGTATATATTTAAAATTGTATATAATTACACAAACATTATGTGTATATGTCTGTTTTTGTGTGTGTGTGTGTGTGCACACACACACACATAAACACACAAACACATAGAAATACTAAAAAATATATAAATACACAAATCTCTATGTGATAATGTATACCCTCAACACACACACTCATATATACTGTGTGTGTGTTTTGGTGTGTGTCTCATATATATAGATACATGTATATGTTATATATATCTGTGTGTGTGATAACACATACATGTGTGTATCTATTTATTTATATATTCACACAAATATCTCTATGTGTGTGTGTTTGTGTGATTTGTGTGTGTTTGTGACACTAAATACACACACACACACACACATAAAGAGATTACAATATATAAATATCTAGACACACACACGCACATATATGGTTGTGATGTGTGTGTTATGTGTGTTTATGTGTGTGTATGAGTATGTGTGTGCTAAGCATAGAGTATATACATATATATTATGTCTGTGTATGTATGTGTGTGTTAAGCACACATACATACACACACACACACACACTCATAAACACACACACATAGAGAGTAATATATATAGGGAATACATACTCATGATTGTATATATAAAATATATATATATATGTGTGTGTATTTATATGTCTATATGTTTATATACGGTTGTGAGCATCTACATTTATATATACACACACTCATATATACTTATCTCTATGTGTGTGTGTGCATGTGTGTGTTGGGTATATATGTGTGAGTGTGTGCCTATATATATAGTAATCTCTATGTGTGTGTACTAATCTCTATGTGTATGTGTGTGACACACCACACACACACACACAATGTGTTATATATTCATATACATGCATACACATAGAGATTAGTATATATATGTGTGTGTGTGTACACACACCACACACAAATAGATTAGTATATATGAATATATGTGTGTGTGCATATGTATATATAATCTAAAGATATGTATATTGTGTGAGTGTGTATACCCAACACTCACTCATATATACTAATCTCTATGTGTGTGTAGAGATTAGTATATATAAGTGTGTGCGTGTGTAAATGTGTGTGTATATATGAGTGTGTGAGTATGTATACCCAATATGCACATACATACACACACATAAATGAGTGTGCACACACACACATATAGATTAGTATATATGAGTGTGTATATAAATTTGTATATACACACACTCATATATACAAACATTCACATTGAGATAAGTATATATGAATATGTGTGTGTGTATGTTGTGTACACACATAAATATATGCACACACATAACTATATATATATACTCTATACTTATCTCTATATATGTAAGCCTTGTGAGTAAGTATACCCAACACACACACATACTATAAGTGTATAACAAACACACA
>JACERR010000178.1:40000-50000 GCA_016760335.1 Gastrodia elata
ACATGCACTCGTTTATAAAGATATAAATGAGTATTATGTTGTGTATATATATATATATATATAATTAGAACATATGAGTGTGTGTGTGTGTGCGTCTACACACGTGCATACAGATAACATATAGATTATTATATTGTCTATATGGATATTAGTATATATAGGTGTCTATGTATGTGTGTCTATATATAAATAGGCACACACACACATTGAGAGTTAAGTATATATTAGTGTGTGTGTGCCTATGAGATTAGTATGTGTGTGTGTGTGTGTGTGTGTGTGTGTTTGTGACATACTCAAAACCGTATATATATATATATATATATATATATATATATATATATATATATATATATATATGAATGTGTCTATATATATATGAGTGTGTGTGTGTGATAATACATAATAATCTCTATGTTTGTGCATACACACACACACACATACACACATATAAATATGTATACACATTCATGTATGTGAATATATAACACATACGTGGATGTATATACATAGTCGCACACACACACACGCACACAAACACACACTCAAAGAGAACACACACACACACACACACACATACACTGATAGAGATTAGTATATGCGAGTATTTGTGTGTATGTTGTGAGGTATACATACTTATCTTTATATGTGTGTGTGTGTCTCTACACACATGGAGATAATCTCTATGTATATATGTAGAGACACACACTCACACACATAGAGATAAGTAAGTATACCTCACAACACACACACACATACTCATATGTACTAACCTCTATGTGTGTGTGTTTGTATGTGTGTATACATATATATATATATATATATATTAATCTCAATGTACACACACACACACACACTCATAAATACTAATCTCTATGTGAATATGCTACTATGTATACACATCCATATATGAGTGTGTGTTTGTGTGTGTGTGTGTATAGAGATTAGTATACAAATATATATATAGACACACACACACATTGCATACAGACACACACATACACTCATAAGTATAAATACATACACATAGAAATCAATATATATAAGTGTGTATGTGTTTGTGTGTATGTGTGTTGTGGAGTATATATACTTATCTGTGTGTGTATGTGTGTGTGTGTCTATATACATGCATACATAAACTCATATATATTAATCTCCATCAGTGTAAGTGTGTGTGTGTGTGAGTGTTGGTGTGTGGGTATATACATAGACACACACTTATTTTGATAAGTATATATATGAGTGTGTGTGTGTGTGTGTGTGTTGAGTTACACATCTCTATGTGTGCACACACACACATAGAGATAAGTAAGACTATCTAATCGATATTTGTGCTTTTGTGTGTGTGTGTGTGTGTATAAATATATAGACAGATATACTCATACACGCACACAAATAAACACATACATAGAGATTAGTATATAACACATACGTGTGTGTGTTTATATATAGAGATTAGTATATAGCACATACATGGGTATACATAATCGATTAGTACATATATATATTTATATATATGTATGTATATATGTGTGTGTCTATACTCACAAATGCATATAAATATATAGACACACACACACCTATAGAGATTAATATATATGAGTGTGTGTATTTATATAGAGACATACATACACACATAAAGATAAGTATAAGTATATATATATATATATATATATATATATATATATATATATATATATATATATATATATATATACACTCATACCTCTCTCTTAGCTCCTAAGTACAAAAGGGAATAGCTCCTTTCATTTCAGTCGCTAGATCCTACACCGGGTGGCCTCACTGGGAACTCTGAGCTCAGGACTCGAACTCCCCTAACCCGAACACCTAGCTTATCTCTTAGCTGCTAGATACGAGGCTCTTGGAGAAGAAGCTCCTCTTCATTGATATCTTTGAAAGGTGGTTCATTACCTTCCACTTGGTTCAAGTATAATTTGAGAAAAACAACCTTAATAAAAACAGTTTTTCTTCTTGAAAGGTAGTGCAAACAAAGGCCAAAACAGAAAGTCTTGACAGTCCTGACCAGGGCTTCGAACGATTCTGAAAGGCCGGAAGATTCTCAACATAATAGGTTGCGAAGCAGATTCCTTCTAACTTTTTCGCTGCGAAGCAGTTCAAATTTGAATCATAAAGTTTTTGAAAAATGATAAAATATCTATTTCACTCCAGAACATAAGAAGGGTGAAGAATTCAGTCATCAAAAACCCAAAGATAGATTGTCAGCTCCAGCAAAATCATTAATTCTGGAGCTTGCGAAATAGATTCTCAGGACTTTACTTATTAATTAATAAGTAAAGAATCAGGGTTTGTCCATACAAGAAGAACTGCTTTGTTTTAAGAGGTCGCTGAAACACAAGCTGACAAGCATCAAGGAGAATAGACTTTTCCTTTAGTTATTCAAGTTCATACTCTAGAGGCAAATCATGTTCCCTCTTACTCAAATAGTAAATCAACTTGGTCCCAATTGTTATTTTTAAACCTGGAGATCATCGTACATCTTCCTCAGGTTATTAGACCGCCCTTTCAATTCTTTTCCTCATCTTTACAGTCTTTGCAGAAATCTAATTTCTTAAGAAGAAGAAGATACTTTGAAGAGAAATAGGAAAGCCTTTAGATCATTATTTAATCATGAGAGAAATGACCCCGGTTCTGGATCTTCCTTTGTAACATATGCACACATGTATGTTGGTTGTTCCATCCCATGTTTAACCTTACATTGCATTGCCTGCCCTCGAACTCGTGAATTCTTACTTTTCTTTCTATTCTATTGAAAATAGCGGCATGTAAGTTGATCCCGACCTTCTCTCCATGAGCTACCACAATAGCCATACATTCAAACAGTTGTTGAATCCTAATACACACCTCCTCTTTTGAGAGTTTCAACATTAAGATTCTTATATAGCAGCGGAATAGATACTTCCTTAGAAAAGAAAGTCTTTGTTCATCAAATCTCTTTCCTACCTACCGGTGGCCTTTACAGCAAGGCCGCGCAGCGGAAGACCAGGATTCAGCGATAGTCCAAGTTAGAGTTCAAGTTGAAAGCTCGCCAGCCTAAAAGAACAGGTGCGTAGTATTGGCCTCTTGGCAGGGAAGATATCCAGTAGTGCAATTTTCAAGCATCGTACTAGGGTTCGCTTGTCGAGTGAAAGAGAATAAACTCTCCTCAACAAGCTTGAGCCTGAAATAGCTCCAATGGTCATAAACAAAATGGCATAATAAGAGAGTTTGAAAAAAGGTCAAGGTTGTTAGCGCTTTTCAACATGAATGAGAGAATCCATTGCCGTAGTTCTTCAGCATATGGTTTGAATCAGGTCCCTTTACCTTTACATTGGGTTCAGCCAGGTGATCGGGTATGCCCGGCGCAAGTGCAGAAATTTTGATGAATTAGAACGCTTACCCGTCTTTTTGTATATATATATATATGCACACATAGACACGCTCACGCACACACACACTCATATATGATAATCTCTATATGTGGGTGTTTGTGTATGCGTGTGTGTGTGTTTGTGTGTATATATTAATCTCTATGTGTGCACACACACACACATAGAGATAATTATAAGTATATAACCAATATTTGTGTTTTTTTGTGTGTGTGTGTGTATAAATATATAGACACTTATACTCATACACGCACACAAATAAACACATACATAGAGATTGGTTTATAACCCATACGTGTGTGTTTATGTGAGTAAGTATACCCAACACACACACACACTATAAGTGTATAACAAACACACACATATATACAATTGTGATCACACATACTCACATGCATATGTGTTTGTGTATGTTGGGTATTCATACTCACACACTAATCTTTATTTGTGTGTTGTATATATATGTTCATGCACACACACACACACACTCATATATTCTAATCTCTATCTATGTGTGTGTGTGGATATAAATATATATATATATATATATATAGACACACACACACACCCAAACAAACACTCATATATAATAATCTCTTATATATATGAGCGTGTATAAATACACACACACATACACACACACACTCATATATACTAATCTCTAATGTGTGCCTATATATATATAGACACACATACACGCACACATACGTACTAATCACACACACACACAACACACTCTTGAGTATATATATGAGTGTATATGTGTGTGATAACATATATGTGTAATGCATACAAAAGAAGATTAGTATATATAAATGTGTATGTGTTGGGTCACACAATAAACACACACATGGATATATATATACCCACCCATATACACAAGCATATAAAAATATATAACTATGTGTGTGTGTTTGTTGAGTGACCCAATACACAGACATACACACACTCATATATACTAATCTTTATGCGTGTATGCATTACACGTATGCGTTATCACTATGTGTGTGTGTGTGAGTGTGTGCGTGAGTGTGTGTGTTGTATATAAATAGACATACACACACACACACACACATTCATTATATATCTTTACACACACACACATACTCATATATGTGTGTGCTGTGTACATCTGTGAGCTATGTGTGTTTATCTATATATATTGATACAGATAGACACCCACATATATACCTATTTGCATATGAGTGTTTGTGTGTGTGTGTGAGTTTATGTATACCCAACAGTATGTGTCACACCCACACACATGGAGATTAGTATATACTAACCTCTATGTATGCACACACACAAAAACACACACACACACACACACACAAACATGGAGATTAGTATATACTAAATTCTTTGTATGCACACACACACACATACTCATATATACTTATCTAATATTTGTGTGTTGGTACTAACACACACACACACATAGAGAGAATTTATGAGGGTACATGTGATACATGGAGATTAGTATATACTAATCTCTATGTGTGTGTGTGTGACATGCTCACACACTCATATATATACTTATGCCATGTGTGTGTGTGTGTGTAATCTCTATGCCTGTATGTATGTGTGTGTCTATATATATAGGCACTTATTCACAATCATGTGTGAGTGTGAGTATGTCTACATACAAGTATGCATGTAAGTAGACACACACACTCATATATACTAATCTACTTATCTCTATCTATATGTGTATGTGTGGGTCTGTGTGTGCCCACACACATATATATAGACACACACACACACACACACACACATATATATATATATATATATATATATATATACATATTAATCTCTATGTGTGTGTGTGTGTCTGTGAGCCTATATATATACATCTCCATACGACTATACACAAACACATGTGAGTAAGTATACACACACACACACACACACACAATATATACTAGTATCTATGTGTGCTTATATATATATATATATATATATATATATATATATATATGAGTATGTGTATATGTCTGTGTGCCTAACGTGTGTGTGTCTAAACACACGCACGTAAAGATTAGTATATACGAGCGTGTGTCTATATATATGTGTATATATATATATATATATATATATATATATATATATATATATATATATATATATATATATATACCCAACACACACACACACACACACACACACTAATATATACTTATCTCTATGTATATACTTATACTTATCTCTATGTGTATATATTTGTGTGTGTATGTGAGTGAGTATGCATACCCAATGCACAGACACATACACACACACTCATATATATTTATATATGAGTATGTGATTAGTATATATAGGGACATATATATATATATATATATATATATATATATATACATGTATGCCTTTGCATATAGAGATTAGTATATATATGTGTATGGGTTGGGTATACATACTCATAACTATAATCTCTATGTATGTGTATCATACCCACAACAAATATAAATACTCACAACCATACATATATATAGCCCATAATCACACACACAAACACATATAGAGATAAATATATATGAGTGTGTATGTGTGTGTATAGTATGTATACTTAATGTCACACACATATGTGTTATATATATCTGTGTGTGTCTATGTCTGTCGATATTTATATATACACATTCATACTTGCATACAGACACACACACTCATATATACTTATCTCCATGTGTGTGTGTGTCGCAGACATATACACATAGAGATTAGTATACATATAGATACACACAAATATATATAATACATAAGTGTGTGTGTGTGTGTGAAACATATGTATGTGTTATATACACACCTAATACACACACACACATTGAGAAAAGTATGTATATATATATATATATATATATATATGCGTATATATATCTGTGTATATATAAATATAGGCACACATATGTGTGTATGTTTGTGTGTGTTTGTTTGTGTGTGTGTGCCTATATATATACTAATTGCTATGTGTGTGTACTAATCTCTATGTGTGTGTGTGACACACCACACACACACACACACACAACGTATTATATATTCATATACATGCATACACATAGAGATTAGTATATATGTGTGTGTGTGTACACATAGCACATATAAAGAGATTAGTATATTTTAGTGTGTGTGTGTGTGTGTGTGTGTGTGTGTGAATGTATATATAATCTAGAGAGTAATATATAGTGTGAGTGTATATATACACAACACACACTCATATATACTAATCTCTATGTACGTGTATGTGTGTGTATATAGATTAGTATATATATATGTGTGTGTGCGTGGGTGTATAAATATAAGTGTGTATGTATACCCAGCACACTCACACTCACATATATATGAGTATGCACACACATACAGAGATTAGTATATATGAGTGTATTAGTGTGTGTATGTGTGTGTGGGTTTGTGTAATAGTGTTGGGTGAGTATGTATACCCAATACACACAGACACAAATGTGAGTTGGGCATACAAATATATATATATATATATATATATATATATATATATATATATATATATATATATATATATATATATATATGGTTATGTGTGTGTGTCTGTTTATATATTTACATACGGTTGTGAGTATGTATACCCAACACATATATACTAATAGCATATATACTAATCTATATATCTATAGTTGGGTCACACACACACACACACACTCATATATATAAATCTACTTATCTCCATGTGTATGTGTATGTGTGTGTTTGTGATAACATATGTGTGTGTGTCCACACACACATATATAGACACACACTCATATATACAAATCTATATGTGTATATTTGTGTGTATATTATATGAACACATAGAAATTAGTATATTTGTGTGTGTGTTTGTGTGTGTGGCACACACACAAACATACACATATAGAGATATGTATATACTAATCTACACACATAGAGACAAGACACACACACAAATATATACACATCTGTGTCTGTGTCTGTGTGTGCCTAACATGTGTGTGCCTAAATACACACATATAAAGATTTATATATATGAGTGTGTATCTATATGTGTGTGTTTGTGTGTAACAGATATATATATACCCAACACACACACACACACACACACTAATATATACTTATCTATATATATATACTTATACTTATCTTTATGTGTGTGTATTCGTTTGTGTATATGTCACATATGTATACCCAACACTCACACACACACACACACTCATATATATTTATATATGAGTATATGATTAGTATTTATATAGAAACATGTATATATATATATATATACATTTGTGCCTCTCTGTATAAAGATTATTATATATATGTGCGTGTATTGTGTATATATACTCACAATTGTACAAAAATATATAGACATACACACACGTATGTGTTATATACTTGTGTGTGTGTTGAGTATATATACTCACAACCATAATCTCTATGTGTGTGTATCATACCCACCACAAATATAGATACAATTGTATATATATATAGACACATTCACACACACAAACACATATAGAGACAAGTATATATGAGTGTGTGTGTGTATAGTATGTATACTTAATATCACACACGTATGTGTTATTTATATCTATGTGTGTCTATGTGTGCCTATATTTATATATGCATATACATACTAGCACACAGACATACACACTCATATATACTTATCTCCATGTGTGTGTGTCATAGACACACACATAGAGATTAGTATATATACAAATACACAAAGATATATATAACACATACGTGTGTGTATGTGTGTGTGTGCCTATATTTATATATATACATACACACACACACATAGAGTTAAGTATATATATATATATATATATATATATATATATATATATATATATATATATTTGTGTATATATAAATAAAGGCACACACAGACACATACATAGAGATTAGTATATATGAGTGTGTGTATGTGTGTTATATATTGAGTATGTATCTGTGTGTGTGTCTATACAATATATTTTAATTTATACCAATATTTGTGTGGATGCAATTAGTATATATGAGTGTGTGTGTGTGTGTGTGTGTGTGTGTTGAGTTTATATACTCACAATAGTATATAAATATATAGACACATATAGAGATATGTATATATGTGTGTGTGCGTGTATGTGAGTATAACAGTTGTGAGTATGTCTACCTTGTTTTTGTGTTGGGTCTATGAATATGTATACTAATCACAAACACACACACACACACAGACTATAGAGATTAGTATATATGAGTTACACAAACACACACATGTTTGTGTTGGGTCTATCAGTATGTAAGCTAATCTCTATATGTGTGTTACTTACACACACACCACACACGCACACACTCAGATACACACACACACTCTCATATATATTTATAATATATATGTGCGATCGGTATACATACTCACACTCATATATATGGTTGTGTATGTGTATGTGAGTATATATGTGTATGTGAGTATACACACACACATAGAGATATGTATGTATACCCAACACATATCTCTATGTGTGTTTGTGGACAAACACACACACACACACATATATACTAAACACACAAACACACTCACACACAGTGTGTGTGTGTGTGAGCGTACTCACAACTTTATATAATTATATAAACGCACACACACATACATACTCATATACACACACATATATGTTATGTATTCATATATATACCCACATATGCACACACAGATAAATATATTTATATATAGTATATAAATATATAGACACACACACTAAAAATATGGGAGTATATAGACACACACTCATATTGAGATTAGGTATATATGTGTGTGTGTGTGTACGTTTATACACACACATATTTTTAATGTGTGTCTATATATATATATATATATATATATATATATATATATATATACCTTATATAAAAAATATAGACAAACATATGTATATATACTATTCTCTATGATATAGGCACACACAAACCCACACACACACACACTCTATGTTTGTGTGTGTGTGTCTATATATTCACAACTATATATACATTCTCACAACCATATATAAATATATGTGTATGTGTTTGTGTGTGATTGTGTGTTGGGTATATATTAGTATTTGGGTTTGTGTGTGTGTGTTGGGTATACATACTCTTAACCAAATATAAACACACACACACAAATACACACATAGAGATTAGTATATATATGAGTGTGGGTATGAGTGTGTATTTATGTGTGTGCATGTGAGTATATGTTGGGTCACACAAACATACTCATATATACTAATCTCTATGTATGTGTTTGTGTGTGTGTGTGTGTGTCCGAGTATGTATACCCAACACACACACACACAATATATATGTGTCCGTGTTTGTATGTGTCTACTATAAACACACACATACACATATATACTAATCTCTATGTGTGTGTGTGTGTGTGTGTATATGTGTACGTTTATGTGTGTGTGTATATATATAGGCATACATAAACCCACACACAAACACATACATAAGCACACACTCACACACACACACACACTCATATATATAAATCTCAATGTGTGTGTATTTGTAAATATATATATATAACGCACACTCAGACACATTCTCATATATATACACACTTATATATATATATATAAAGA
>JACERR010000178.1:52500-60000 GCA_016760335.1 Gastrodia elata
CTCACACACACACATATACACAGGCACACACTCACACACACACACACGCACACACTCATATATACAAATCTCAATGTGTGTGTATTTGTATATATATATATATATATATATAACACACACTCACACACATGCTTATATATATACACACTCATATATATATATATATATATATATATATACACACACATAGATTAGTATATACGAGTGTGTGCGTGTGTAGTTGTCTGTGTGTGTCACACACACATACACAAACACACTCATATATGGACATAATATACTAATCTCTATGCGTGTGCCTCTATATATATACCACAATACATAAATACACATACACACATACAAACACTCATATATACTAATATCTATGTGTGTGTGTGTGGTTGTGTGCATGAGAGCCAATATATAAATCTCTATGTGTGTGTGTTGGGTATATATACTCATAACTATAATACATACACACACACAAACACAACCCAGCATATATATATATATATATAAATGCACACAAACACACACACATACACACACACCGTATATATATATATATATATATATATATATATATATATATATATATATATATACATATATATATATATATATATATGTATATAGACACAAACATACTCATATATGCTAATATATAGACTTATATACTTTTCTCTATGTGTGTGTGTGTATTTGTGTCCATATAGATATATGGATATATGCTTATCTCTATATATATGCATACACACACACACAAATACAAACACCACACATATGGAGATTTGTATATATGAGTATTTGTGTGTGTGTATTTATGTGTCATATATACTTTTCTCTATGTGTGTGTGTGTGTATTGTGTATACATACTCACAATACACACACACACTCAAACACAGACATAGTGATTAGTATATAAAACTGTGTGTGTGTGTCTGAGTATGTATACCCAATGCACACAAACACATACTCGTATATACTAATGTCTATGTGTAATATATATATATATATATATATATATATATATTTGTGTGTATATATACTAATCTTCATTTGTTTGTGTGTGTGAGGGTGTGTGTGTGCATGTATATGAGTATGTGTGAGTATGTATACCCACAACCATTTATAAATATATAGACATACACGTATGTGCTATCACACACTTATATATATATATAGGCACACACATATATCCTAATCACACATACGTGTAAACACACACACACACACACATAGAGATAATTATATATGAGTGTAAGTATCTATACCCAACACACACACACTCAATACACACAACATATACATGTGTGTGTATTTAAATATATATACGGTGTGTCTATATAACATATATGTGTGTGTGTGTCTCATGTTTATATATATATGGAGAACACGCACTCATAGTAAATACTGTTGGGTACACACACACAAATACACACACACACAAACACACACACATAGAGATCTATATATACCTGCACATAACGCATACGTGTGTGACACAACCATATATATATATATAGAGAGAGAGAGAGAGACACACACACACACACATAGAAATTAGTATTATGAGTGTGTGTGTGTGACACACACACAAAAACACGCATACATAAATATTAATATATATGAGTGTGTGTGCATGTATATAAATATGTAGAGAGATACACGCATGCAAACTTATATATAGACACACACACATGTTATGTATATGTATACACATGTGTGTGTGTGTTGGGTATATATACTCATAAAAAATATATAAACACACAAACATACACATATGTTGGGTATACATACTCTCTGTATATAGCATATACAATATGAGTGTGTGTTGTGGGTAGTATATCTATGTACACAAATATATGAGTGCATGTGTGTGTGTGTGTATACCTAATATACAATTATGAGTATACACACTAATATATATATATATATATATATATATATATATATATATATATATATATATATATGTGTGTGTGTGTGTGTGTGTGTGTGTGTGTATATGTGTGGGTGTTGTGTTTATGGGTGTGTGTGTATCTGTGTGCACACATAGAGATATATGTATGCTCAACACACACAAAATACACACACACACACTCATAGATTTGTGTTGGATATATATACTCGCAACACACACTCACACACACACACTCATTCAGAAACACACTCATATATATTTATCTCTATGTGTGTGTGGGTTGGGTGTACAAACTCACAACCAAATATAAGCATAAAGACAAACACATACATATATAGATATATATATATATATACTAATTCACTATGTATAAACATGCAAATAATATATATATATATATATAGCACACACACGTATGGTAAATAAATAATACATTGTGTGTGTGTGTATGTGTGTTGGGTATATATATATATACGATTATAGGTGTGTGTGTGTGTCTAACTCACACACATAGGGATTAGTATATATGAGTATGTGTGTGTGTGTCATATATAAATATATAAACACACACACACATATAGAGGTAAGTATATATGTATTAATCTCTATGTGTGTATGTGTATATATATATATATATATATACAGTTGTGAGCATGTATACTCACGCACACACACACACACACATAAAACTACATATAAAAATATTTGTTTGTGTGTGTGTATGTGTGTTTACATATTTATATATTATATATGTGTGTTATGGGTATGCATACCCAACATACACAGACACACATATAAATATACACACATAGAGATTAGTATATATGTATGTGTGTGTGTTTATGTTTATATGTGTGTTGGGTATACATACTCGCAACCCTATATATATACAGTATGTGTCTATTTATTTATTCTCTATGTGTGTGTCTATATGGAGATAACTATATATGAGTGTGTGTGTGTGTGTATTTCTGTGTGTGTCTATATATATATATATATATATATATATATATATATAGACACACACACACACTCACACATAACACACAAACACACATAATATATTTATATACGTATGAGTATATACACACAACACACACACACTCACATAACTTTATATATATATATATATATATATATATATATATATATATATAGACACACACATACACACATACATAAGTATATGTGTACCTAACATATACTCAAATATACGATTGTGGGTATATCTATGTGTGTGTGGGTGTGGGTATACAGGTGACACTATATATAAATGTATATAGACACAGACATATGTGTGCGTGTGTATCTCCATGTGTTCGTGTGTGTTTACAACCGTGTGTATATATATATATATATATATATATATATATATAGATGTACACACACACACACAAACACTGACTCACACACATACACATGGAGATAAGTATATATCAGTGTGTGTCTATATATGCATACTCACAACCGTATCTCTATATATCTCTATGTGAGTATATATATACTAATCTCTATATAAGTGTGTGTTTGGCAGACATACAACCGTATACAAATATATGCTTATACTTATCTTTATATGTTTATGTGTGTGTCTCTACATACATGCATACAGATACACACACACACCATATATATAAATATACATAAATATATATATATATATATATATATAGACACACACAGGCACACAAACACACGCACATCCATGTGTGTGTGTGTTCATATATACTCACAACCGTAAATATGAGTGTGTGTGTGTGTGTGTGTGTGTCTACATGTAGCTATGTGTGTCATTTATAGAGATTAGTATATATGAGTATGTCTGGTATATGTTAGGTGTATATACTCACAATCATATATAAATATATGGACATACACACATATATATATATATATATATATATATTAATCTCTGTGTGTGTCTGTGTGTGTTTATATATTTCTATACAGTTGTGAGTATGTATAGTCAATACACACACACACACACCAATATGTACACACACTCATATTTACTAATCTCTATATTTATGTATTTGTGTGTGTCTATATTTATATATGGTTATGAGTATATATACTCAATGCATAGACACACACACACACACACACTCATATATACTAATTTCTATGTGCGTGTCTATATATTTATATATATCTATGTATATAAATATATACAATTTATGTCTTTATAAATACATGATATATATACTCACACATGCACATACTGTATATAAATAGATTGGTATATATGAGTGTGTGCTTATATATAAACATACATCTATATGTCACTCACACACACACACACTCGTATAGATTAGTAAATACATATATATAACACATATGTCTGTGTGTATGTATATATATAAGCACACATATATCTGTATGTCTATATATAGATACACACACATACACACACACACTAAAACATTCTCATATATACCCAAACACTTATATATGTCATTATGTGTGTGCGCATATGTGTGTGTGTGTGTGTGTGTGTGTGCACACACGCACAAACACACACACACAAGCCCACAAACACACATACACACCAACACACACATACCCAACTCTTTATATGTTTATTAATTTGTATACATACAAGCAAAAATACACATACATAGAGATTAGTGTATATGAGTGTATGTGCGTGTGTGAGTATGTATACCCAACACACATACACACACACACAAGTATATATATGTGTATACTTATCTCTATGTGTGTGTATACTCAATACACACACACACACACACACCTAATTGTGTGTGTGTATGTGTGGGTATATATATATATATATATATATATAAATAGGCACATACTCACAATCATGTGTGAGTGTGAGTATGTCTATATACAAGTATGCATGTAAGTAGACACACACACACTCATATATACTAATCTATTAATATTCATATGTGTGTGTCTGTGTATGTTTGTGTGTGCCCACACATATATATATAGACACATCCACACACACTCACTCACTCATATATATTAATCTCTATGTGTTTGTATGTGTCTATGAACTACACACACATACACTCATATATATAAATCTTTATATGTGTGTGTTTATGTATGTGTTATATGAACACATAGAGATCAGTATATATGAGCATGTGTGTGTGTGTGTGTGTGACAAACACACAAACATACACACATAGCAATATATATATATATATATAATAGTCTACACATATAGAGACAAGACACACACACACAAACACACATATAGAGATTAGTATATAAGTGTTGAGTATGTATACCCAACACACACACATAGAGATCTCTATATACTCATGTGTTGGGTATACATACTCAATACAATACATATGATTGTGAGTATACCTACTAATCTCTATGCGTGTGTGTTTCTATATATTATATATGGCATACAACTGTATACATACTAATCTCTATGTGTGTGTGTCTATTTATTATATATGATATACACAACACACACACACACACTCTCTATATACTAATTTCTATGTGTGTATGACGTATATATTATATAGGGTATACAATTGTATATATAAATATATATATATATATATATATATATATATATATATGAGTGTGCATGTGTGTGTCTGTATATTTATATATAGTTGTGGGTATTTACATGAATATATACATACACACAACACACACACACACACACTCATATATACTTATCTCTATGTGAGTGTCTTTATCTACATATGGGTGTGTGTATGTGTTAGGTATGTTTGCGTGTGTGCGCCTATATATACTAATCTATATGTGTGTGTGTGTGTGCTAATCCATGTGTGTGTGTGACACACCACACACACACATACACAATGTGTTATATATTTATATGCATGCATACACATAAATATTAGAATATGTGTCTGTGTTTGTGATAACAAATATGTGTGTGTATACACACAGCACGCACAAAGAGATTATTATAAATGAGTGTGTGTGAATGTATATATAATCTAGGGATTAGTATACGGTGTGAGAGTGTATACCCAACACACACTCATATATGCTAATCTCTATGTATGGGTGTGTGTGTGTGTGGAGATTAGTATATATAAATAAATAAATATATATATATATATATATATATATATATATATATATGTGTGTGTGTGTGTGTGTGTGTGTGTGTGTGTGTGTGGGTATGTATACCCAACACATTCACACATACATATATATGAGTGTGCACACACACATAGAGAATAGTATATAAATGAGTGTGTGTATGTGTGTGTGTGTGTTACATATATATATATATATATATATATATATATATATATATATATATAAATATATATATATGCTAATTTTATATATACTAATCTATATATATATGGTTGGGTCACACACACAAACACACAGTCATATATACTTATATCCATGTGTGTGTGTGTTTGAGTGTATGTATAATCTCTATGTGTGTGTGTATGTATGTATATATATATATATAGACACATACTCACAATCATGTGTGCGTGTGAGTATGTATACATACATGAACATATGTAAGTAGATATACACATACTCATATATACTAAACTACTAATCTCCATGTGTGTGTATGTGTGTGTCAGTGTGTGTCTACAGACACATATATAGACACACACACACACACACACTTATATATACTAATCTCTATGTATGTGTATGTGTGTGTCACACACACACACACATACACTCATATATACAAATCTTTATGTGTGTGTGTGTTTATGTGTGTATTATATGAAACACATACACACAAACCCACACACATAGAGATCTCTATATACTCATATGTGTTGGGTATACATACTCAATGCAACACATAAGGTTGTGAGTATACATACTAATCTCTATGTGTATGTGTCTATCTATGTGTGTGGGTATACATGCTCACACACTCTTATATACTTATCTCTATGAGTGTGTATGTGTGTGGTGTTTATATAAGTATATCTCTATATTTATATGTTTGTGTGCATATACAAATACTCATAAGTGCAGATATATATACACATCCAATCACACACACAAACACACTCATATATGCTAATCTTTATGTGTGTGTGATGTATGTGTTATATACATATCTATATATATATATATATATATATATATATATATATATATATATATATATATATATATATATATATATATATATATATATATAAGCACAGAGAGACACACACCCACACCATATATAATATTATTGACACAAACATACACACTCACACTCATAAGTTTGGGTACTACAAACACACACACATACACACACACGCGCGTGCGCATATATACACATCTCCATGTGTGACACACACAAACATACATACACACAAACACACACAATTGTACACACATACGAGTGTGTGTCTATATATTTATATACAGTTATGATTATGTATGAGTGCGTCTGTCTATAAATGTGTGAGTACGTACACACATACACATACACACTCATATATACTAATCTGTACGTGTATGTGTGAGCATGTTCTATATATTTATATATTACCTATATATATATAAATAGACACTCAAACACATACACACCACACTCATATATACTAATATATACATGTGTGCATGTGTGTGTGTGTTGGGT
>JACERR010000178.1:65000-70486 GCA_016760335.1 Gastrodia elata
TTACTCATTGTGTGTGTGTATACACACAAATATACATATACATATACATATACATATACATATACACATAGAGTATTTATAAATTTTTTGTGTGTATGTGTATGTGTATGTTAGGTACACATACAGACACACACACACTCACAAACACACACACATAGAGATTAGCATATATATATAGGGAATATATACTCTCAATCATATATATAAAATATATATATGAGTATGTATTTGTATGTCTATATATTTATATACAGTTGTGAGTATGTACATGTATATGTATACAAACAGCACACACACACACACACACACTCATATATACTTATCCTTATGTGTGTGTCTATGTGTGCCTCTCTGTATAGAGATTAGTATATATTTGTGCTTGTATTGGGTATACATCCTCACAACTGTACAAAAATATAGACACACATATATGTTATATACTTGTGTGTGTTGGGTGTACAAACTCATAACCGTAATCTTTATGTGTGTGTATCATACCCACAATAAATATAGATACTCATAATCGTATATATATATATATATATATATATATATATATATATATATATATATATATATATATATATATATATATATATATATATATATATATAGGCACACACTCACACACACAAATACATACAGAGATAAGTATATATGTGTGTGCGTGTATGTGTGTATGTGTGTATGTGTGTATAGTACATATACTTAATGTCACACACATATGTGTTATTTATATCTATGTGTATTTGTGTGTGCCTATATTTATATGTGCACATACAAACTTGCACACCGACATATACACTCATATATACTTATCTTCATCTATGTGTGTGTTATAGACACACACACAGAGATTAGTATATATACAAATACATAAAGATATATATATATATATATATATAACACATACATGTGTATGCCTATATTTATATATATACATACCCAATACATACACACACACACACACACACACACACACACATATATATATATATATATATATATATATATATATATATATATATATATATATATATATTTGTGTATATATAAATATAGGCACACACAGACACACACTTAGAGATTAGTATATATGAGTGTGTGTGTGTATTATATATTGAGTATGTATGTGTGTGTGTCTATACAATATATTTTAATTTATACTAATATTTGTGTGGTTGCAATTAGTATATATGAGTGTGTGTGTGTGTGTGTGTGTGTGTCAGTATAACGGTTGTGAGTATGTCTACCTGTGTGTGTTTGTGTTGGGTCTATGAGTATGTATACTAATCACAAACACACTCTCTCACACACACTGACTATAGAGATTAGTATATATGAGTTACACATACACACACATGTTTATGTTGGGTCTATCAGTATGTATACTAATCTCTATGTGTGTGTTACTTACACACACACCACACACGCAAACACTCATATATATTTATAACATATATGTGTGCTGTGTATACATACTCGCACTCATATATATGGTTGTGTACGTGTATGTGAGTGTGTACAAGTCATACACACACATGTGAGTATACACACACACATAGAGATATGTATGTATACCCAACAAATATCTTTGTATGTTTTGTGCACACACACACACACATATATATATATTAAACACACAAACACACTGACACACACATAGATATATATACATGTATGTGAGTGCGATAAATACCAAACATAGCGATTAGTGCATACACACACACGTGAGTATGTATACCCAACACACAAATAGGGACTAGCATATATGTGTGTATATAGCCACACACATATATACACACTCTAATATATATATATATATATATATATATATATATATATGTGTGTGTTTATGTGTGTGCGTGTGTGCGTACTCACAACTATATTTTATTATATAAACACACACACACACACACTCATATACACACACGTATGTATTATATATTCATATATATACCCACACATACACACACATATAAATTTATTGTATATATGCTATATAAATATATAGACACACACACACTAAAAATATGGGTGTATATAGACACACACTCATATTGAGATTATTATATATATATCTTATATAAATATATAAACAAACACATGTATATATACTAATATCTATGATATAGGCACACACAGACCGACACAGACACACACTCTATGTTTGTGTATGTGTGTCTATATATTCACAACTGTATATAGATACTCACAGCCATATATAAATATGTGCATGAGTGTGTGTGATAGGTATATATTAGTGTTTGGGTTCGTGTGTGTGTGTTGGGTATATATACTCATAACCTAATATAAACACACACATACAAACACACATATAAAGATTAGTATATATGAGTGTGAGTATGAGTGTGTATTTATGTGTGTGTGTGTGTGTCAGTGTATGTTGGGTCGCACAAACATACTCATATACACTAATCTATATGTGTGTGTTTGTGTGTGTGTGTGGGTGAGTTTATATACCCAATACTCACACACAATATATATGTGTGCGTGTTTGTATGTGTATACTATAGACACATACACATACACATATATACTAATCTCTATGTGTGTGTATATATGTAGGCACACATAGACCCCCCCACACACACACACAAACACTCATTTATAGAAATCTCAATGTGTGTGTATTTGTATATATATATATAACATACACACACTCACACACACACTCATATATACACACACTCATATATATATATATATATATATATATATATATATATATATATATATATATATATATATATATATATATACACATATATTAGTATATATGAGTGTGTGCATGTGTAGTTGTCTGTGTGTGTCACACACACACACACACAAAGACACTCATATATGAACACAATATACTAATCTCTATGTGTGTGTGTGTGTGTGTTTGTGTGCATGAGTGCCTATATATAAATCTCTATGTGTGTGTTGGGTATACATACTCACAACTATAATACATACACATACACAAACACAACCCAATATATATATATATATATATATATATATATATATATATATATATATATATATAGATAGACCCAAACATACTCATATATACTAATATATATACTTATACTTTTCTCTATGTGTGTGTGTGTGTGTGTGTGTCTATATAGATATGCGGATATAAACTTATCCCTATATATATGCATACATACACACACAAATACACACACCACATATATAAAGATTTGTATATATGAATGTTTGTGTGTGTGTATGTGTATTGGGTATACATACTCACAACACACACACACTTAAACACAGATATAGTGATTAGTATATATGACTATATGTGTGTGTGAGTATGTATACCCAACGCACACGCACATACTCGTATATACTAATCTCTTATGTGTAAATATATATATATATTTGTGTGTGTATATACTAATCTTCATTTGCTTGTGTGTGTGAGGGTGTGTGTGTGCATGTATATGAGTGTGTGTGAGTATGCAAACTCACAACCGTTTATAAATATATAGACACACACGTATGTGTTGTCACACACTCATATATATATATATAGGTACACACATATATACTTATCACACATACATGTGAACACACACACACACACATAGATATAAGTATATATGAGTGTAAGTATGTATATCCAACACACACACATACGTATGTGTGTATGTGTGTGCATTTAAATATATATACGGTGTGTCTATATAACACATATGTGTGTATGTGTCTCATGTTTATATATATATGGAGACACGCACTCATAGTAAATACGGTAGGGTACACACAGACATCTATACATACATGCATATATATATATATATATATATATATCTATATATATATATATATATACACACACACACACACACATATAAATTAGTATTATGAGTGTGTGTGTGTGTGTGCATAAAAAGTAGACACACACACACACAAAAACACACATACATAGATATTTGTATATATCAGTGTGTGTTCATGTATATGAATATGTTGAGAGATACATACTCACACAAACTTATATATACTAATCAATACATACTAATCTCTATCTATTAGAGATTAGTATATATGAGTGTGCGTGTGCGTGAACACATATGTGTGTGTGTGTGTGTTGTGTGTCTGTGTATATATGTGTGTATTTATCCAATACACACACTCACTCATATATATAACTACGGTTGCATCTGTATGTCTCTCCCTCTATATATATATATATATATATATTTGTATACATATATATAACACATACATGTGTGTCTATTTATAAATATATACGGTTATGAGTATGTATACCCAGCACACATATAATGATTAGTATATATGAGTGTATGTGTGTGTGTGTGCACACACACAAACATTCATATTTACTTGTCTCCCACACATACACACAAATATACATGTATATAACACATACATGTGTGTCTATCTATAAATATATACAGTTGTGAGTATGTATACCCAGCACACATATAGATATTAGTATATATGAGTGCCTGTGTGTGTGTGTGTGTGCACACACACGCACACTCATATTTACTTGCCTCCCACACATACACACAAACACACACAAATAGAGATAAGTATATATGAGTAATACACATACACACACACAAACACACACACATAAAGATTAGTATATACGAGTGTGTGTGTTTGTGTGTGCATCTCTACATACATGCATACAGACATAATGTGTGTATATATATATACCCAACACACACACACACACACACACACACTCACACATCACACACTAACACATATGCACACACATAGAGATTAGTATATAAGAGTGTGTGTTTATATGTGCATCTCTATATACATGCATATAGACACAATGTGTGTATATATATACATACCCAACACACATACACACACACACATCACACACTAAGACACACACACACAAATGGAGATTAGTATATATAGTTGTGAGTATCTATATAAACATACATATTTACTCATCTATACTAATCTCTATGTGTGTATATATGTATATATATTTATATATATATGAGTGTGTGTGTGTGTGTTAGTATATATAGTATGTATGTGATATATATATATATATATATATATATATACACACACACACATATTTGTTATATACACACATTGAGATTAGTGTGTATATAGAAACACACACACACAAAAATGCTTATGTATGTGTGTGTGTCCTTATATTTATATACATACAAACATATAAACACACACACTCATAAATACTAATCTCCATGTGTGTGTGAGTGTGTGTCTATATATATAAGCGTAAATAAATATACATACACACACATACATACACATGGAGATTATTATATATTAGTATGTGTGTGTGTGTGTTTATATCTATAGGCGTATATAAATATACAGACACACACACACACATAGATTTGTGTGTGTGTACGTGTAAGTGTGATGTGTGTGTGTTTTGCATGTAAGTGTTATGTGTGTGTGTGTGTGGTGGGTATACATACTCCCACACATAA
>JACERR010000179.1:0-68515 GCA_016760335.1 Gastrodia elata
GCATTTTGCAATTTCAGGCGCAGCAGCGCGCTGAATCGCGCTGGAGCATTTTTTGCACCGCAGCGTGCAGTAGCGCTTTTCGTGCTACTGCGGGCGGTATGGCTTTTTGCATGGCAGCTCGCGGCTAAAACATGTTCACATCTGATATAATTCAGGCCCACTAGGGTTCAAGGGACTTTAAAATTCAAAAACCTTAAGTTTTGGCCATTTCAGTCAAAATTGGGCAGTTTTTAAGAAATTATAGGCATTTTGCAATTTCAGGCGCTACAGCGCGCTGAATCGCGCTGGAGCGCTCTTCGCACGGCAACGCGCAGTAGCGCTTTTTGCGTTGCAGTGCTCGCTAGCGCTTTTCGCATGGTAGCGCGTGGGAGCGCTTTTCGCGCTACAGTGCGCGGTAGCACTTTTCGCGCGGCAGCGCGCTTCTAAAATAGGTTCACATTTGATGTAATTCAGTCTCACTTGGGTTCGAGGGACCTTAAAATACCTAAATCGTGAAGTTTTGGTCATTTCAGCCAAAACTAAGTAATTCTTGGCATTTTGCAATTTCATGTGCTGCAGCGCGCTGAATCGCGATGCAGCATTTTTTGCGCGAGAGTGCGCAGTAGCGTTTTTCGCGCTGCAGCGCGCGATAGCGCTTTTCGTGCGGCAGCGCGCGATGGCGCTTTTCGTGCGCCATCACGCGGCTAAAATAAGTTCATATTTAATATAATTCAAGCCCACTAGGGTCCAAGGGACCTTAAAATACAAAAACCGTGAAGTTTTGGCCATTTCAGTCAAAACCGGGCAGTTTTTAAGAAATTCTAGGCATTTTGCAATTTCAGGCGCTGCAGCTCACTGAATCGCGCTAGAGCGCTTTTCACGCGGTAGCGCGCGGGAGAGCTTTTCGCACTGCAGTGCGCGGTGGCACTTTTCACGCGGCAGCGCGCTTCTAAAATAAGTTCACATTTGATATAATTCAGTCTCACTATGGTCTGAGGGACCTTAAAATACCAAAACTGTGAAGTTTTGGCTATTTCAGCCAAAATTAAGTAGTTTTTAAGAAATTCTTGGCATTTTGCAATTACAGGCGCTGCAGCGTGCTGAATAGCGCTGGAGCGTTTTTTTGGGCGGCAGCGCGAAGTAGTGCTTTTTATGCTGTAGTGCTCGATATGGCTTTTTGCATGGCAGCTCGCGGCTAAAACAAGTTTATATCTGATATAATTCAAGCCCACTAGGATCCAAGGGACCTTAAAATACAAAAACCGTGAAGTTTTGGCCATTTCAGTCAAAATTGGGTGGTTTTTAAGAATTCTAGGCATTTTGCAATTTCAGGCGCTGCAGCGCGCTGAATCATGCTGGAGCACTTTTCGCACCGCAACGCACAATAGCGCTTTTTGTGTTGCAGTGCTCGCTAGCGCTTTTCGCGCGGTAGCGAGCGGTATCGCTTTTCGCGCTCCAGCGCGTGGCTAAAATAGGTTCACATTTGATATAATTCAGTCCACTATGGTCCTAGGGATCTTAAAATACTAAAACCGTGAAGTTTTGGCCATTTCAGTCAAACCTGGGCAGTTTTTAAAAAATTCTAGACATTTTGCAATTTCAGGCGCTGCAGCGCGCTGAATCACATTGGAGCACTTTTCGCGCAGTAGCGCTTTTCGTGCGGCAGCGTGTGGGAGCGTTTTTCACGCTGCAGTGCACGGTAGCTCTTTTCGCCCAGCACCACGCGGCTAAAATAGGTTCACATTTGATATAATTATATCCCACTAGGGTCCTAGGGACCTTAAAATACTAAAACCGTGAAATTTTGGCCATTTCGGCCAAAACTGTGCAGTTTTTAAGAAATTATAGGCATTTTGCAATTTCAGGCGCTGCAGTGCGCTGGATCACGCTGGAGCGCTTTTCACGCGGCATTGCGCGGTAGCGCTTTTCGCGCTGCACAACACGGTATCACTTTTACGCAGTAGCGCGTGACTAAAATAAGTTCACATTTGATATAATTCTGTCCCAGTAGGGTCCTAGGGATCTTAAGATTCCAAAACTGTGACATTTTGGCCATTTCAGCCAAAACTGGGCAGTTTTAAAAAATTTTATGCATTTTGCAATTTTAAGCGCCGCAGCGCACTGAATCGCGCTGGAGCGCTTTTCGCATAGTAGCGTGCGGGAGCGCTTTTTGCTCTATAGTGCGCGGTAGCACTTTTTGCGCGGCAGCGCGCTTCTAAAATAGGCTCACATTTGATATAATTCAGTCTCACTAGGGTTCGAGGGAACTTAAAATCCTAAAACTGTGAAGTTTAGGCCATTTCAGCCAAAACTATGTAGTTTTTAAGAAATTCTTGGCATTTTGCAATTTCAGGCGGTGCAGCACACTGAATCGCGCTAGAGCATTTTTCGCGCGGCAGCGCGCAGTAGTGATTTTTGCGCTGCAACGCACGGTATGGCTTTTCACGCGGCAGCGTGCGATAGCACTTTTCGCGCGGCAGCTCGTGGCTAAAACAAGTTCACATTTGATATAATTCAAGCCCACTAGGGTCCAAGGGACCTTAAAATACAAAAACTGTGAAGTTTTGGCCATTTCAGTCAAAATCGGGCAGTTTTTAAGAAATTCTAGGCATTTTGCAATTTCAGGCGCTGCAGCGCGCTGAATCACGCTAGAGAGCTTTTTGCGCGGCAATGCGCAATAGCACTTTTCGGGTTGCAGTGCTCGCTAGCGCTTTATGTGTGGCAGCGTGCGGTATCGCTTTTTGCGCTCTAGCACGTGGCTAAAATAGGTTCACATTTGATATAATTCAGTCCAATTGGGGACCTAGGGACTTTAAAATACCAAAACCCTGAAGTTTGAATCATTTCAGCCAAAACTAAGCAGTTTTTAAGAAATTATTAGCATTTTGCAATTTCAGGCACTGCAGCGCGCTGAATCGCGCTGAGGCTCTTTTCGTGTGGGAGCACTTTTCGTGCTGCAGCGCGCAATAGCGCTTTTTGCGCGGCAGCTCATGGCTAAAACAGGTTCACATTTGATATAATTCAGTCCCACTAGGGTCCAAGGGACCTTAAAATATAAAAACTGTGAAAGTTTGGCCATTTTAGCCAAAACTGTGCAATTTTTAGAAAATTCTAAGCATTTTGTATTTTCAGGCGCTGCAGCGCGCTAAATCACGCTGGAACTCTTTTCGAGCGGCAGCATGCGGGAGTGCTTTTCATGCTGCAGCGCGCAGTAGCGCTTTTTACGCGGTAGCGCGTGGCGAAAATAGGTTCACATTTGATATAATTCAGTCCCACTAGGGTCCTAGGGACCTTAAAATAGCAAACTGTGATATTTTAGCTATTTTAGTCAAAACTGGGCAGTTTTAAAAGAAATTCTAGGCATTTTACAATTTCAGGCGCTGCAGCGTGCTTAATCGCACTGAAGCACTTTTTGAGCAACAGCACACGGGAGCGCTTTTCGAGCGGCAGCCCGCGGGAGCGCTTTTCACGCGGCAGCGCGCGGTAGCGCTTGTCGCGCGGTAATGCGCAGCTAAAATAAATTCACATTTGATATAATTCAGTCCCACTATGGTCCAAGGGACCTTAAAATCCAAAAGCGTGAAGTTTTGGCCATTTCTGACTAAACTGCACAGTTTTTAAGGAATTCTGGGCATTTTTGTATTTCAGTCATTAAAGCGTGCTGCAAGGCGCTGTAGCGCGTTGTAGCGCTTTTCGCGCGGCAGCGCTTTTCGCGCTGTAGTGCATTGGAGTGCTTTTCGCGTGGTAGCACTTTTTCGCACAGTAGCGTGCAGCTAAAATAGGTTCACATCTGATATAATTGAGTCCCACTAGGGTCCTAGGAACCTTAAAATACCAAAACCGTGAAGTTTTAGCCATTTCAGCCAAAACTAAGTAGTTTTTTAAAAATTCTTGGCATTTTGCAATTTCAAGTGCTGCAGCGCAGTGAATTGCGCTGGAGCGCCATTCATGCGGGAGGGCGTTTTGCGCGGTAGTGCTTTTTGCGCGGCAACGAGAGGTAGCGCTTTTCGTGCCGCAGCACGCGGTAGCACTTTTCGCACTGCAGTGCGCGGCTAAAATAGGTTCACCTTTTATATAATTCAGTCCCGCAAGGGTCAAAGGGACCTTAAAATATACAAACTGTGAAATTTTGGCCATTTCAGCCAATACTAGGTAGTTTTTAAGAAATTCTATGCATTTTGCAATTTCAGGCGCTGCAACGCGCTGAATTGCGCTGGAGAGCTTTTAGCGCGTGAGCGCTTTTTGCGCGGTAGCGCATGGCTAAAATATGTACACATTTGATATAATTCAGTCCCACTAGGGTCCAAGGGATGTTAAAATAACAAACCGTGAAATTTTGGCCATTCAAGCCAAAACTGGGCAGTTTTTAAGAAATTCTAGGCATTTTGCAATTCCAAGCGCTGCATCATGATGAATCGTGCTGGAGCGCTTTTCGCACGGTAGCGCGTGGGAGCACTTTTCACGCTGCAGTGCACGGTAGCACTTTTCGCGCGGCAGCGCGCTTCTAAAATAGGTTCACATTTGATATAATTCAGTCCCACTAGAGTCCGCGGGACCTTAAAATACCAAAACTGTTAAGTTTTGGCCATTTCAGCCAAAACTAAGTAGTTTTTAAGAAATTCTTGGTATTTTGCAATTTCAGGTACTGCAGTGCGCTGAATCGGGCTGGAGCATTTTTGGCGCGGCAGCGCGTAGTAGCGTTTTTTGCGTTGCAGCGCGCGGTATGGCTTTTCGCTCGGCAGCGCGCGATAACGCTTTTTTGCGCATCAGCACACGGCTAAAACAAGTTCACATCTGATATAATTCAGGCTCACTAGGGTCCAAGGGACCTTAAATACAAAAACTGGGAAGTTTTGGCCATTTCAGTCAAAACTGGGCAGTTTTTAAGAAATTCTAAGCATTTTGCAATTTCAGGCGCTGAATCGCGCTAGAGAGCTTTTTGCAAGGCAACACGCAGTAGCACTTTTCGCGTTGCAGCGCTCGCTAGCGCTTTACTCGCGGCAGCGTGCGGTATCGCTTTTCTCGCTCCAGCGCGCGGCCAAAATAGGTTCACATTTGATACAATTCAGTCCCACTGGGTACCTAGGAACCTTAAAATACCAAAACTGTGAAGTTTTCGCGATTTCAACCAAAGCTAAGCAGTTCTTAAGAAATTATTGGCATTTTACAATTTTAGGCGCCGCAGCGCGCTGAATCACGCCGGAGCGCTTTTTGTGCGGGAGCACTTTTCGTGCTGCAACGCGCGATAGCGCTTTTTGTCCGGCAGCTCGTGGCTAAAATAGATTCACATTTGATATAATTCAGTCCCACTAGGGTCCAAGGGACCATAAAATACAAAAATAATGAAATCTTGGCTATTCCAGCCAAAATTGTGCAGTTTTTTGGAAATTCTAGGCATTTTGCTTTTCCAGGCGCTGCAGGGCACTGAATCGCGCTGGAGCGCTTTTCGTGCAACAGCACGCGGGAGTGCTTTTCACGCTGCAGTACGCAGTAGTGCTTTTCACGTGGCACTGCGCGACTAAAATAGGTTCACATTTCATATAATTCAGTCCCACTAGGGTCCTAGTGACCTTAAAATATCAAAACCGTGAAATTTTGTCTATTTAAGCCAAAAGTGGGCAGGTTTTAAGAAATTCTAGGCATTTTGAAATTTTATGCACTGCAGCATGCTGAATCGCGCTGGAGCGCTTTTTGAGCAACAACACGCGTGAGCGCTTTTCGAGCGACAGCCCGCGGGAGCGCTTTTCACGCGGCAGCACGCGTTAGCGCTTTTCGCACAGTAATCCGCAGCTAAAATAAGTTCACATTTTATATAATTCAGTCCCACTAGGGTCCAACGGACCTTAAAATTACAAAAGTGTGAAATTTTGGCCATTTCTGCCAAAACTGCACAGTTTTTAAGGAATTCTTGGCATTTTTCAATTTCAGTCGTTACAGCGTGCTGCAAAGCGCTGGAGCGCTTTTCGCGCTGCAGCGCACTAGAGCGGTGTTCGCGCGGTAGCACTTTTCGCGTGGTAGAGCTTTTTCGCATGGTAGCGCGCAGTTAAAATAGGCTCACATTTGATATAATTAAGTCCCACTAGGGTCCTAGGGACCTTAAAATACCAAAATCGTGAAGTTTTGGCCATTTCAACTAAAACTATGCAGTTTTTAAGAAATTCTTGGCATTTTGCAATTTCAGGTGCTGCAGCGCGCTGAATCGCGGTGGAGCGCTTTTCGAGCGGTAGCGCGCGGTAGTGCTTTTCACGTGGCGGTGCGCGGTAGCGCTTTTTTGCGCTGTATGGCGCGGCTAAAATAGGTTCACGTTTGATATAATTTAGTCCCGCTAGGTTCCTAGGGACCTTAAAATTCAAAAACCGTGAAGTTTTGGCCATTTCATCCAAAACTGAATAGTTTCTAAGAAATTCTAGGCAGTTTGCAATTTCAGGCACTGCAGTGTGCTGAATCGCACTGGAGCGCTTTCCTAGTGGTAGCGCACGGGAGCGCTGTTCGCGCTGCAGTGCTTGATAGGGCTTTTCGCGCGGTAGCGCTTTTAGCGCAAAGCGCTTTTCGCGCGGAAGCGCTTTTCACGCTCTAGCGCATGGCTACAATAGGTTCACATTTGATATAATACAGTCCCGCTAAGGTCCTAGGGACCTTAAAATACCAAAACCATGAAGTTTTGGCCATTTCAGTCAAAACTGGGAAGTTTTTAAAAAATTCTATACATTTTGCAATTTCAGGTGCTACAGCGCACTGAATCGTGCTGGAGCGCTTTTCGCGCGGTAGGGCTTTTTGCGCTGGAGAGCTCGGGAGCGCTTTTCGCGAGGTAGCACTTTTCCCGCTCTAGTGCACGGCAACAATAGATTCACATTTGGAATAATTCAATCCCACTAGATCCTAGGGACCTTAAAATACCAAAATCGTGAAATTTTAGCTATTTCAGCCAAAACTTGGCAGTTTTTAAGAAATTCTAAGCATTTTGCAATTTCAAGCACTGCAGCACGCTGAATCGCATTGGAGCGCTTTTCGCGCTGCAGTGTGATCAGACTGTAAATACACGTCTGCGCTTGCACGCAAGTGTACGTGGTCTGATGTAATAAGTGGAAAGTGTGACTTTTTGGGAATTTATCGAACCACAGAGAATTGGTTGATTTGGCACTAAAGTATATCTATTCTCACTAATGTTTAAGCTATAGTATGTATTGGTTGGTTGGTCTAAAATTAGCATGAATATTACTAAGAAAATAATAAGATTTAAAGAAAGAGGAGAGTTGGGCCTATTCCACATGCCATGATATAATACTTGTGTAGATTTGTTTCTCAAATTTTATCATTTGGTTTAATTGAAATCAGGTGCACATTGTTGTTTTTTTGTCTAGCTCAAAGGCTTACAAGTTCAAATCTCGTGCACAAAATGAACTCACATTCGGTTCTATTTTAGCACAAAGATTCTTGTAGGATTCTTGAGATTTATAGTTAATTCATTTTCTCCTTATTTAAGGAGAGTTTAAATTTTCTTAAATCTTAGGATCTCACAAGCATTGATTTTCCACTACGAGCATCACTTCGCATCTCACATAGCTGAGATGAGAGAATCACTTGTTGGGCTCAATGAATATGTCACTTAGTTCATGAGCACTCAACACTTCATTACTCAATCTCAATTATGTGGAGCTAAGGAGCTCATTTAGTGGGTCTTAGCGTCACTTACATCAATTCTTAAATTGAGCTTAGGTTGAGGTGCATTGAGCTCATGAACCTTCTCACATGGTTCTAAGCTTCAATGCACTCAAAATCTAGCATCCAACCTAAGGTGAGCTAAGGAGCACAAGACAATTAGATCTTAAATTTTTTAGTTCTTTTTTCATAAACTCATCAAGACTAATTGAGATGAAAATATCTTAGTAAGGCATTAAAATCACAAATACATTATGCTTGAGAGAAAACACTTATACATCAATATTACATCATGCATCATGGGACTTCATCCTAGCCGTCCCCAAGGGGAGTTAGCTACTCAATACACAAGTAAATAAGGAAGACACATACATAGATAAAGACCCTTTCATGGTCACTAAAAAGAAAATACAAGATTGAGTTTAGAAGATACTAGGAACGCTCCATAGAAGTTCTCCAGAATTCTTCTTCTCCTTCTAATTATCCTCTTCTTAGGTTGCTAGTGTTGCCTTCTTAGTCTTCTCCCTTTGCAAAAGCTTGCCTTGCCACCCTTGGGGAGTTCTCTCTTCCTTTGGCTCTTCCTCTTTACTTAGGGAATTTTTGCTAAAATTGTGAACCCTCCTCTAGTCAAGAGGAGGGGTATTTATAGAAGGGGGGGGGCTGAATTCCTCCCTTCAATTGCAACCAGATTTTCATAAATAATTTTGATTTCATCATTGCAATATTTTTCCATTAATGGTGAGGTGACAAAAATCTCATTTCTTTACCCAAAACATCACCTCAAAGCTTCCCTTTTTAACAAAAAAATGGCTGCTGCAGGAAAAGGCGGCTAGAGACAAAATTCAGGATAGAGGTCATGTCTCCAGCCACATTAAATACAGTGTCTGGGCATAAATTTGGTGGGCTGCTGCAGCGCGCTGTAGCGTGCTCTCTGGAATTCTTCTTCTCCTTCTAATTATCCTCTCCTTAGGTTGCTAGTGCTGCTTTCTTTCTTCTCTCCCTTTGAAAAAGCTTGCCTTGCCACCCTTAGAAAGTTCTCTCTTCCTTTGGCTCTCCTCCTTACTTAGGGAATTTTTGCTAAAATTGTGAACCCTCCTCTAGTCAAGAGGAGGTGTATTTATAGGAGGGGGGGGGGGGCTGAATTCCTCCCTTCAATTGCAACCAAGTTTTCCATAAATAATTCTGATTTTATCATTGCAATATTTTTCCATTAATGGTGAGGTGACAAAAATCTCATTTCTTTACCCAAAACAACACCTCAAAGCTTTCCTTTTTAACAAAAAAATGGCTGCTGCAGGAAAAGGGGGCTGGAGACAAAATTCATGATAGAGGTCATGTCTCCAGCCGCATTAAATGCAGTGTCTGGGTAAAAATTCGGCGGGCCACGGCAGCGCGCTGCGGCGTGCTTTAGCATACCCAGGTCTTTAACATAATAGCCAAGTCCCCCGCAGTAGACCGCTGCAGCACGCGACCACGCGCTGTAGCAGGGAATTCCGTGAAAAACACTATTCAATTAGCTATTTTTCTAGATTTTATAGAAAGAAATATTTTCGCGGCAGACCGCTGCAGCGCGCGACCGCGCGCTGTATCGATAAATTCCGCGAAAAACACTGTTCATCTAGTTGGGCGGCCCGATTTATATAGCCAAGTCCTCTGCGATAATCCGCTGCAGCGCACGACCGCGCGCTGTAGCGGTAAATTCCGCGAAAAACACTGTTCAATTAGTTGGGGGGTCTGATTTATAAAGTTAAGTATTTTTGCGGTAAACCGCTGCAGCGCGCGACCGTGCGCTGTAGCGGTGAATTCCGCAAAAAACACTATTCAATTAGTTGAGTCCCCATTTAATAATCATAAATATTTCCGCAATAAACCACTGCAGCACGCGACCGCGCGCTATCGCGGTGAATTTTGCAAAAAAAATATTCAATTAATTTTCATAAAGTCCAGATATTTCCGCTGCAACCTGCTGCGGCGCGCGGTCGCGCGCTGCAGCGGTTTTCCTTTAGTAATTTTTAAAAACCTGCAGAAATGCCTTATAATTCCTTTAAATTCCATTTCCCTGAAATAGATAGAAAAAATTATTTTAGGAGTAGCATAAAGATCTTAAATAGATGAATTTTCCTCTTTAATTTAGATATAATTTATGGATTCATCACAGTGCTCGGTAGTGCTTTTCGCGCGACAGTGCGCGATAGCCCTTTTTGCGCTTTAGCGCGCAGCTACAATAGGTTCACATTTAATATAATTCAGTCCACTAGGGTTATAGGGACCTTAAAATACCAAAACCGTGAAGTTTTGGCCATTTCAGTCAAAACTAGGTAGTTCTTAAGAAATTCTAGGCATTTTGCAATTTCAGGCACTGCAGCGCGCTGAATCGCGCTAGAGCGCTTTTTGCAACGGCAACGCGCAATAGCGCTTTTTGCATGGCAAGCGCGCGGGAGCGCTTTTCGCGCTGTAACGGGCGGTAGCGCTTTTCGCATGGCAGCGCGCGGGAGCGCTTTTCGCGCTGTAACGGGCGGTAGCGCTTTTCGCATGGCAGCGCGCGGGAGCGCTTTTCGCGCTGTAACGGGCGGTAGCGCCTTTCGCATGGCAGCGCGCGGGAGCGCTTTTCGCGCTGTAACGGGCGGTAGCGCTTTTCGCATGGCAGCGCGCGAGAGCGCTTTTCGCACTGTAATGGGCGGTAGCGCTTTTCGAGCGGCAGCGTGCGGCTAAAATATGTTCACATTTGATATAATTCAGCCCCATTAGGGTCATAGGGACTTTAAAATACCAAAACTGTGAAATTTTGGCGATTTCACAGCCAAAATAGGGCAATTTTTAAGAAATTTTAGGCATTTTACAATTTCAGGCACTGTAGCGCAATGAATTGTGGTGGAGCGCTTTTCGAGCGGCAGCGCGCGAGAGCGCTTTTCGTGCGGTAGCACTTTTTGCATGGTAGCACTTTTTGCGCAGCAACGCGCGACTAAAATAGGTTTACATTTGATATAATTCAGTCCCACTAGGGTCCTAAGGACCTTAAAATACAAAACCGTGAAGTTTTGGCCATTTCAATAAAAAATGGGCAATTTTTAAGAAATTCTAGGCATTTTTCAATTTCAGACGCTCTAGCGCGCTGAATCGCGCTGGAGCGCTTTTCGTGCGGTAGCGCTTTTCACACGGCAGCGCGCGGGAGCGCTTTTCGCGCTGCAGTGGCCGGTAGCGCTTTTCGCGCGGCAGCGTGCGGCTAAAATAAGTTCACATTTGACACAATTCAGTCCCACTAGGGTCCTAGGGACCCTAAAATATAAAAATTGTGAAATTTAGCGATTTCAGCCAAGACTGGGCTGTTTTTAAAAAATTCTATGCACTTTGCAATTTTAGGTGCTGCAGCGCGCTGGATCGCGCTGGAGCGCTGTTCGAGCGGCAGCTCGTGGGAGCGCTTTTCGTGATGCAGTGCGTGGTAGTGCGCGGCTACAATAGGTTCACATTTGATGTAATTGAGTCTCGCTAGGGTACTAAGGACCTTAAAATGCCAAAACCGTGAAGTTTTGTCCATTTCAATCAAAACTGAGCAATTTTAAGAAATTTTAGGTATTTTGCAATTTCAGGCGCTGCTGCGCGCTGAATCATGCTGGAGCTCTTTTCGTGCTGCAACGCGCGGGACCGCTTTTTGCACTACAGTGCACGATAGCCCTTTTCGCGTGGCAGCGTGCTTCTAAAATAGGTTCACATTTGATATAATTCAGTCCCACTAGGTTCCGAGGGACCTTAAAATACCAAAATCGGGAAGTTTTGGCCATTTCAACCAAAACTGGGCAGTTTTTAAGAAATTCTAGCCATTTTGCAATTTCAAGCACTGCAGCGCGCTGAATTGCGCTGGAGCGCTTTTCGCGCGGCATCGCTGTTCCTATCGCAGCTCGCAGGAGCGCTTTTCACGTTGTAGTGGGTGGTGGCGCTTTTCGCGCGGCTAAAAGAAGTTTACATTTGATATAATTCAGACCCACTAGGGTCCAAGGGACCATAAAATACCAAAACTGTGAAATTTTGGCCATTCAAGCCAAAACTGGGCAGTTTTTAAGAAATTCTAGGCATTTTGCAATTCCAGGTGCTGCAGCGCGCTGAATTGCGCTGGAGCTATTTTAAAGCGGCAGCGCGTGGGAGCACTTTTCACACGGTAGCGCTTTTCGCACAGCAATGCGCGGGTAAAATAGGTTCACATTTGATATAATTCAGTCCACTAGTGTCCAAGGGACCTTAAAATACCAAAACCATGAAATTTTGGTCATATCAACCAAAACTGTGCAATTTTTAGGAAATTCTAGGCATTTTGCAATTTAAGGCGTTGCAGCGCACTGAATCGCGCTGGAGGGCTTTTCACGTAGCAGCGCGCGGGAGTGCTTTTCGCACTACAGTGCGCGGTAGCCCTTTTCGCGCGGCAGCGCTCTTCTAAAATAGGTTCACATTTGATATAATTCAGTCACACTAGGGTCAGAGGGACCTTAAAATACCAATACCGTGAAGTTTTGGCCATTTCAGCCAAAACTGGCTGTTTTAAAAAATTCTAGGCATTTTGCAATTTCAGGCGTTGTAGCACGCTGAATCGCGCTAGAGTGCTTTTTCGCGCGGCACCGTGCGATAGCGCATTTCGTACGGCAGCGCGCGGGAGCGCTTTTCGCGCGGCAGCGCGCGAGAGCGCTTTTCGCAGCGGTAGCGCGCGGCTAAAATAAGTTCACATTTGATATGATTCAGTCCCCCTACGGTCCTAGGGACCTTAAAATACCAAAATCGTGAAATTTTGGAGATTTCAGCCAAAACTGGGCAATTTTTAAGAAATTCTAGGCTTTTCTCAATTTAAGGCACTGCAGCTCGTTGAGTCACGCTGGAGTGCTTTTTGAGCGGCGGCACGCGGGAGCGCTTGTCGCGCTGCAGCGCGCGGTAGCGCTTTTCACGCGGTAACGCGCGGCTAAAATAAGTTCACATTTAATATAATTCAGTTCCACCGGGTCTAAGGGACCTTCAAATTCTAAAATCGTGAAATTTTGGCCATTTAAGCCAAAACTGAGCAATTTTTAAGAAATTCTAAGCATTTTTCATTTTCAGGCACTGCAGCACGCTGAATCGCACAGGAGTGCTTTTCGAGGGGTGGCGCGCGATAGCGCTTTTCGTGCAGTGGCACGCAGTAACGCTTTTCGCGCCGTAAAGCGTGGCTAATATAGGTTCAAATTTGATATAATTCAGTCCCGCTAGGGTCCTAGGGACCTTAAAATACAAAACCGTGAAGTTTTGGTCATTTTAGTAAAAACTAGGTAGTTTGTAAGAAATTCTAGGCATTTTACAATTTCAGGCGCTGCAGCGCGCTGAATCGCGCTGGAGCGCTTATCGCGCGGTAGCACTTTTCACACTACAATGCTCGGTACTACTGCTTTTCGCATGGCAGCGCGCGGTAGCACTTTTTGCGCTCTAGTGCGCGGCTATAATAGGTTCACATTTGATATAATTCAGTCCCACCAGGGTCCTAAGAACCATAAATACCAAAACCGTGAAGTTTTAACCATTTTAGCCTAAATCTGGGTAGTATTTAAGAAATTCTAGTCATTTTGCAGATTCAGGCGTTGCAAGCGCGCTGAATCGCACTGGAAAGCTTTTCGTGCGGCAGTGCTTTTCGAGCTGTAGTGCGTAGTAGCGATTTTCGCGCGGCAGCGCGAGGTTAAAATAGGTTCACATTTGATATAATTAAATCCCACTAGGGTCCTAGGGACCTTAAAATACAAAACCGTGAAGTTTTGGCCATTTCAGTCAAAACTGGGCAGTTTTTAAGAAATTCTAGGAATTTTGCAATTTCAGGCGCTGGAGCGCTTGTGGCGTGGTAGCGTTTTTTGCATGGCAGCGCATGAGAGCGCTTTTTACGCTGTAACGTGCGGCTAAAATAAGTTCACATTTAATATAATTCAGTCCCATTGGGGTCCAAGGGATCTTAAAATACCAAAACTGTGAAATTTTGGCCATTCAAGCCAAAGCTGGGCAGTTTTTAAGAAATTCTAGGTATTTTGCAATTTCAGGCGCTGGAGCGCTTTTCGAACGGCAGCGCACGGGAGCACTTTTCGCGCTGCAGTGTGCAGGAGCGCTTTTCGCGTGGCAAAGCGCGGCTAAAATAGGTTCACATTTGATAGTCCCACTAGGGTCCTAGGGACCTTAAAATACAAAACCGTGAAGTTTTCGCAATTTCAGTAAAAACTGTGCAGTTTTTAAAGCAATTTTAGGCATTTAGCAATTTCTGGCGTTGCAGCGCGCTAAATCGCGCTGTAGCGCTATTCGTTGCGGTAACGAGCGGAAGCATTTTTCGCATGGCAGCGCACGGGAGCGCTTTTTGCGCTGCAGTGGGCAGTAGCGCTTTTTGCACGGCAGCGTGTGGCTAAAATAAGTTCACATTTGATATAATTCAGTCATACTAGGGTCCTAGGGATCTTAAAATACCAAAACCGTGAAATTTTGGCGATTACAGCCAAAATTGGGCAGTTGTTAAGAAATTCTAAGCATTTTGCAATTTCAGGTGCTTGACAGACTGTAAATACACGTCTGCGCTTGCACGCAAGTGTACGTGGTCTGAAGTAATAAGTGGAAGTGTGACTTTCCTGGAATTTATCGATCCTTAGAGAATTGGTTGATTTGGCACTAAGGTGTATCTATTCTCACTAATGTTTAAGCTATAGTATGTATTGGATGAGTGGTCTAAAATTAGTACAAATATTTATTATGTAAAAATAGCAAGATTTAAGAAAGAGGAGAGTTGGGGCCATCCCACATGCCATGACATAATATTCATGTAGATTGGTTTCTTAAGCTTTATCATTTAATTTAATTAAAATCAAGTGCACATTGTTGTCCTTGAGTCTAGCTCAAGGTCTTACAAGTTCAAATCTCATGCACAAAATGAACTCATATTTGGTTGTACTTTGGCACAAAGAACCTTGTAAGATTCTTTTGATTTAAATTTTAATCTTATTCTCTTGATCAAGGAGAGCTTGATTTTTAAACCTTCGGATCTTACAAGTATTATTTCCACTACGAGCATTACTCGCATCATACATAGTTGAGATGATGGATTGACATGTTGGGCTCAACGATTATGTCACTTAGTTTATGAGAACTCAACACTTCCTTCCTCTACCTCAATTATGTTGAGCTAAGGAGCTCATTTAGTGGGTCTTAGCATCACTTGCATCAACTCTTTGGTTGAGCTTAGATTGAGGTGCATTGAGCTTATGAGCTTTCTTATTCATGCACTCACAATCTAGCATCCAACATAAGGTGAGCTAAGGAGCGCAAGACAATTAATTCTTAGAGTTTGTTTTTTTTTTAGTTCTTTTCTCATAACCTATTCAAGATTAATTAGACAAAAATTTCTTAGTAAGGTATTAAAATCACAAACAAATGATGCTTGAGGCAAAATATTCATACATTAATATTACATCATGCAAATGGGATTTCACCCCCAACCCTCCCCAAGAGAGTTTAGCTACTCATTGCACAATAAAAGAAGATAAAACACATACATGGATAAAGACCCTTTCATGATCAACTAAAAATAAATACAAGAGTGGAGTTTAGAAGATACTAGAAATACTATGTAGAAGTTCTTCGGAATCCTTCTTCTCCTTCTCAATATTCCCTTTTTAAGTTTCTAGTGCTGCCTTCTTCTTCCTCTTCCAATGAAAGAGCTTGCCTTTCCACCCTTGAGGAGTTTCTCTTTTCCCTTGGCTATCCTCCTTAATTAGTAGAATTTGGTTAAAATTGTTAACTCTCCTCTAGTCAAGAGGAGGGGTATTTATAGGGAGGGAAGGCTGCCATCCTTCTCTTCATTTCAAACTAGTTTTTCCATATAAAATTTGAATTCATCATGACAATAACCTCCATTTATGGTGACGTGACAATAATCTTCAATTGTTTACCCAAAATATCACCTCAAAGCTTCCTTTTTCAAATACAATGGGCTGCAGCAGAGAATGATGGCTGGGGACAAAATGTAGGATAGAGGTATTGTCCCCAGCCGCAATAAATGCATGTTTGGAAAATTTTTGCGGCGGGCCGCTACAACGCGCAGCAGCGCGCTGGAGCACGCTATGGCACGCTACGGCATGCAAAGATCCCTCGCACATTCGCCAAGTCCCACGCTGTTGCGCGCTACCACGTCTGAGCTTTGGAAGATGTCCCACTGCATACCGCTACAGCGCGCGACCGCGCGCTGTAGCGGGTCATTCCGCAGAAAACACTGTTCAATTATTTCTCTTTTCATTTTTTCAAGTAAAAATATTTCTGTCGCAGACCGCTGCAGCGCGTGACCGCGCGTTGTAGCGGGCCATACCTCAAAAAATACTGTTCAATTAATTTAGCCTCCATTTTTATAGTTATGAATATTTTCGCTGCAGACAGCTGCAACACGCAACTGCGCGCTATAGCGGGTCATTTCGCAAAAAACACTGTTTAATTAGTGAGTCCTCTGTTTGTATAGTTTAAAAATAATTCCGCTGTAGACCGCGCGCTGTAGCGGGTCATTCCGTGATTACTGTTCAACTAGTTTAGGCAATCAATTATATATAGTTTAGAGGTTTCCGCTGCGGCGCGCGGTAGCGCGCGGTAGCAGATTCCTTTAATAAATTTTAAAAGCTCTGCAGAATTGCCTTAGAACTCCTTTGGATTCCATTTCCTTTAAAAAGATAGAAAAAATTGATTTAGGAGCATCATAAAGATCTTAAATAAATGAATTTTTCCCTTTATTTAGATATAATTTATGGATTCATCACACCCCCACAGTTAAATTCTTGCTCATCCTCGAGTAAGCTCAAAATGATAATTTTTTTTATTTTGGAGGAATAAAAGTCACAATAATGTACATAAAGTAAGTATAAGTCAAAATATGTGTATGGTAAAAAATGAAATGAACAATGTAGCAACATTAATGTTTTCAATTGTGGCATTAAGGTGGTTTAGTCAATGAATCTCCAAATATTTGAGTTTTCAATGCTTGAAATTAGGTGATGGGTACAATTTATTGTGGACTTTAAGACTAAAGAAATGGTTAGGGATTCCTAGAGTTGTGCCATATGTGCTCCTTCTTATGAATCACAAAGATGAAAAGTTTAAAGGAGAGATATTTTTCTTCATCCTTTCTCATTTTGTTCATTTGGGAGAGATATTTTTCATCATCCATGTGTAGATGGTCAAATGGTCTTCCCTATGCCATAAATGTGGTGATCCATGTGAAGGGGGAGGAGGGGGGGCAGCTTTTCCAGCAATCTTTTGACTGCCTTGGGAACCCAAAAGGTCATGACTTATTGACTGCATGTTCCCAAGGCAGGGAAAAATTTTCTGAATTTGGGCAAACCGCTGCAGCGCGCAAGGAGCAGAAATTGGGTCCACTAACCGTCGCGATGCACATCACGCGCGGTTTGCCCGCTACAACGCGTTGTCGTGAAATTTCTGCTGCAGCACGCTGTCACGCAAATTTTTTTTTTTTTTTTATTTGTTGGGTTGCCTCCCAATAAGCGCTTCATTTTACATCCTAAGCTAGACTCACTACTGATCAATATGTAGGATCCGGCAGTTTCCTTTTCTATAAGCTAAAGCTGTTCGAGTGAGCACAACCCTCTTGGTGGCTCAAACCCAGTTCATCCTTACCCTCAACTAAATGATCCATTTTTTCATTTTCAAAATTTGGGGGAGTCTTTTTCTTTCTTTTTTCACGTTGCATTTTTCTTTTTTTCACTCCTTCCTTGCTCTCCTTTTCAGAGGAAGGAGTATAGTAGCCATCAGAATTTTTTTCTTCTATTGTCAAGTCTCCTAGAACATTATCTACCCATAACCTCTCTACTCTAACCCTTTTTCTTACTTCATCCTCCATTTCTTTCTTTTTAAAGAGAGTGGGTTTTAGATCAATCACTTATGTTTTTCCCTTAACACTGATGCTCATTATACCACGACTCACATTTATGATAGCCTTAACACTCATCAAAAAGTGTCTTCCAAAAATAATCATTGAATTTTTATTCTATTGGACCCATTCACACACCACAAAGTCAGTTGGAATAATGAAATTTCTTAATTCAACAGCAACATTCTTTATCATTCCTAGAGGAGTAAGGGATTCAAGATTAGCAAACTCCAAAATCATCGAGGTATATTCCATCCCTCTTACCTTTAATTGTTTATAGATGTGGTAGGGCATAACATTAACTGAAGCACCTAGATAACACAAGGGATCTATAAACACTTCATTTCTTATTATGCAAGGGATGCTCAACCTCCCAGGATCTTCACATTTGCGTGCGGTTAGCTTTTCATGGTCATTCCCATTTTTTCTTTCCACTTCCTCTAGCCAAAATTTGCTGCTCTCTTTTTCTCATCATTAATTCCTTCAGATACATTTTCAGAATGTTCACACTCACCAATTCTCTTGGGTTTATTTCTATTGAACTGGGTAAAGACTGATTAGTTTTGGCTGAAATGGCCAATACTTCACGATTTTGGTATTTTAAGGTCCCTAGGACCCTAGTGGGACTCAAATATATCAAATGTGAACCTATTTTAGCCCTGCGCTACCGTGTGAAAAGCACTCCAGTGCCAAAAATTATATCAAATGTGAACTTATTTTAATTGCACGTTGCCATGTGAAAAGTTCTTCCGTGCACTATCGCACGAGAAGCACTACTGCGCGCTGCAGCACGAAAAGCCCACCGGCGCGATTCAGGGCGCTGCAGCGCCTAAAATTGCAAAATACCTAGAATTTTTTAAAAACTGCCCAGTTTTGACTGAAATGGCCATAACTTCATAGTTTTTTATTTTAAGATCCTTAGGACCCTAGTGGGACTGAATTGTATCAAATGTGAACCTATTTTAGCCGCGCATTGCCGTGCAAAAAGCACTACCGCGTGCTTGTAGAGGGAAAAGCGCTCTCGCGCGCGACCGCTCGAAAAGCGCTCCAACACGATTCAGCGCGTTGTAGTGGCTGGAATTGCAAAATGTCTAGAATTTCTTAAAAATTGCCCAGTTTTGGCTTGTATGGCCAAAGTTTCACAGTTTTGGTATTTAAAGGTCCCTTGGAACCTAGTGGAACTGAATTATATCAAACGTGTACCAATTTTAGCCGCGCCCCACCGCGTGAAAAGGGCCATCGCATACTAGAGCACGAAAAGTGCTATCGCGCACTGCTGTGCGAAAACTGCTCTAGCGCGATTCAGTGCACTGCAGTGCCCGAAATTGCAAAATGCTAATAATTTCTTAAACACTGCTTAGTTTTGACTGAAATGGCTAAAATTTCACGGTTTTGGTATTTTAAGGTCCCTAAAACCCTGGTGGGACAGAATTATATCAAATGTGAACCTATTTAAGCCGCACGCTGGAGCGCAAAAAGCGATAATGCGTGCTGCTGCGCGAAAAACGCTCCCGAGAACTGAAGTGGGAAAAGTGCTCCAGCGCGATTCAGTGCGCTGCAGCGCCCGAAATTGCAAAATGCCAATAATTTCTTATCCACTGCTTAATTTTGACTGAAATGGCCAAAATTTCACGGTTTTAGAATTTTAAGGTCCATAGGATCCTAGTGGGACAGAATTATATCAAATGTGAACCTATTTTAGCCGCGCACTGGAGCGCGAAAAGCGATACCGCGCTACTGCGTGAAAAGCGCTCCCGACAACTGCAGCATGAAAAGCGCTACTGCGCGTTGCCGTGCGAAAAGTGCTCCAGCGCGATTCAGCGTGAAAAGCGCTCCAGTGCAATTCAGCGCGCTGTAGCACCTGAAATTGCAAAATGCGTAGAATTTTTTAAAAACTGCCCAGTTTTGACTGAAATGGCCAAAACTTCACAGTTTTATTTCTTATGGTCCTTAGGACCCTAGTGAGACTGAATTATATCAAATGTGAACATATTTTAGACGCACATTGCCGCGCAAAAAGCGCTACCGCGTGTTGCAGCGCAAAAAGCGCTCTCGCACGCTGCCGCTCGAAAAGCGCTACCGCATGATCCAGCGCGCTGTAGCGCCTGGATTTGCAAAATGCCTAGAATTTCTTAAAAACTTCCCAGTTTTGGCTTAAATAGCCAAAAGTTCACGATTTTTGTATTTTAAAGTCCCTTGGACCCTAGCGAGACTGAATTATATCAAATGTGAACCTATTTTAGCCACGCGCTACAGCGCAAAAAGTGTTACCGTACAAAAAGCGCTACCGTGCAAAAATCACTACCGCGGGTTATCGCCCGAAAAGCGCTATCGCGCGAATAGCTCTCCCGAGCGATTCCACGCGCTGCAGCGCCTGAAAATGCAAAATACCAAGAATTTCTTAAAAACAGCTTAGTTTTGGCTGAAATTGCCAAAACATCACAGTTTTGGTATTTTAAGGTCCCAAGGACCCTAGTGGGACTCCATTATATCAAATGTGAACCTATTTTAGCTGCGCGCTACCGCGCGAAAAATGCAACAGCGCGTTGCAATGTGAAAAGCCCTGCCGCGCGAAAAGCGCTACAACGCGTTTCAGTGCTTTGCAGCGCGCCTGTAATGCCTGAAATTGCAAAATGGCCGGAATACCTTAAAAGCTGCACAATTTTGGCTGAAATGGCCAAAACTTCACGGTTTTGGTATTTTAAGGTACCTTTGACCCTAGTGGGACTGAATTAAAGCAAATGTGAACTTATTTTACCCGTGCGGTACCGCGCAAAAAGTGCTACCTCCTGAAAAGCGCTACCGCGCGAAAAGCGCTCCTGCGTGCTGCCGATCAAAAAGCGCTCCAGCGCGATTCAGCGTTCAGCAGCACCTGAAATTACAAAAAGCCTAGAATTTCTTAAAAACTGCCAGGTTTTGGCTTGAATGGCCAAAATTTCATAGTTTTGGTATTTTAAGGTCCCTTGGACCATAGTGGAACTGAATTATATCAAATGTGTACATATTTTAGCCGCGCGCCACCGCGCGAAAAGCGCTATCGCGCGCTGCCGCGTGAATAGCGCTCCCGCGTGATATAGCGCGCTGCAGCGCTTGAAATTGCAAAATGCCTATAATTTTTTAAAAACTGCCTAGTTTTAGCTGAAATGGCCAAACTTTGACAGTTTTTGTATTTTATGGTCCCTTGGACCCTAGCGGGACTGAATTATATCAAAGGTGAACATATTTTAGCAACGCGCTGCAGCGCGAAAAGCGCTACCGCGCGCTGCCGTGCGAATAGCGCTCCAGCGCGATTTAGCGTGCTGCAGCTCCTGAAATTGCAAAATACCAAGAATTTCTTAAAAACTGCTTAGTTTTGGTTGAAATGGCCTAAACTTCACAGTTTAGGTATTTTAAGGTCCCTAAGACCCTAGTGGGACTCAATTATATTAAATGTGAATCTATTCAGCTGCGCGCTACCACGCAAAATGCGCTACCATGCAAAAAGCACTATCGCGCGAAAAGCGCTATAGCGCGCTGCAGTGCGAAAAGCCTTGCCGTGAGAAAAGCACTACAGCGCCCTCCAGCGATTTGCAATGCGCTGTAACGCCTGAAATTGTAAAATGCTAAAATTCCTTCAAAACTACGCAGTTTTGGCTGAAATGGCCAAAACTTCATGGTTTTGGTATTTAAACCTCTCTTGGACCCTAGTGGGACATAATTATATCAAATGTGAACTTATTTTAGCCATGCGTTGCCGCACAAAAAGCGCTCCCGCCCACTACCGCGTTAAAAGCGCTCCAGCGCAATTCAGCGCGCTGTAGCGCTTGAAATTGCAAAATGCCTATAATTTCTTAAAAACTCCCCAGTTTTGGCTGAAATGACCAAATTTTCATGGTTTTAGAATCATAAGGTCCATAGGGCCATAGTGGGATATAATTATATCAAATGTGAACCCATTTTAGTCGTGCGATGTTGCGCGAATGGCGCTATCGCGCTCTACGGCGTGAAAAGCGCTAATGCGCGCTGCCGCGCGAAAAGGACTACCGCGCGCTGTCACGCAAAAAGCGCTCAAGCACGATTCAGCGGGCTGTAGCGCCTAAGATTGCAAAATGCCTAGAATTTCTTAAAAACTGTCCAGTTTTAACTGAAATTGCCAAAATTTCACGGTTTTGGTATTTTAAGGTCCCTAGGACCCTAGTGGGACATACTTATATCAAATGTAAACCTATTTCAGCCGAGCGCTAGAGCGCGAAAAGCGATAAAGCGCGCTACCGAGACTTGAAGCGCAAAAGCGCTCTAGCGCGATCTAGCGCGCTGCAGCACTCCAGCGCGATCCAGCGCGCTGCAGCGCTTGAAGTTGCAAAATGCTTAGAATTTCTTAAAAACTGCCAAGTTTTGACTGAAATGGCCATAACTTCACGGTTTTGTATTTTAAGGTCTCTAGGACCCTAGTGCGACTGATTATATCAAATGTGAACCGATTTTAGCTGCGTATTGCTGTGCAAAAAGTGTTACCGCGCGCTACAGCGTGAACAGCGCTCTTGTGCGCTGCCACTCGAAAAGCGCTCCAGCGCGATTCAGCGCGCTGCAGTGCCTGAAATTGCAAAATACCTAGAATTTCTTAAAAATGCCCAATTTTGGCTTGAATGACCAAAATTTCCCGGTTTTGGTAGTTTAAGGTCCTTTGGACACTAGTGGGACTGAATTATATCAAATGTGTACCTATTTTAGCCGCTCGCTGCCGCGCGCTGCTGTGCGACTAGCGCTCTCGTGCGATTCAGCGCGCTGCAGCGCCTCAAATTGCATAATGTCTACAATTTCTAAAAAATTGCCCAATCTGGCTGAAATGGCCAAAATTTCACAATTTTTGTATTTTAAGGTCCCTTGAACTCTAGCATGACTGAATTATAGCAAATATGAACCTATTTTAGCCGCGCGCTGCAGCGCAAAAAGCGCTATCGCGCGAATGGCGCTCTAAACCGATTCAGCGCGCTGCAGCCCCTGATATTGCAAAATACCAAGAATTTCTTAAAAACTGCTTAGTTTTAGCTGAAATGGCCAAAACTTCATGGTTTTAGTATTTTAAGGTCACTAGGACCCTAGTGTATCTCAATTATATCAAATGTGAATCTATTTTAGCTGCGCACTACTGCGCGAAAAGTGCTACCGCGCAAAAAGCGCAGCCGCGCGAAAAGCGATACAACGGGCTGCAACGCGAAAAGCACTGTCGCACGCTGCCGTGCGTAAGCGCTCCAGCGCGCTCCAGTGATTTGCAGCGCGCTGTAACGCCTGAAATTGCAATATGCCCAGAATTCCTTCAAAACTGCGCAGTTTTGGCTGAAATGGCCAAAGCTTCACGGTTTTGGTATTTGAAGATCTCTTGGACCATAGTGGGACAAAATTATATCATGAACCTATTTAAACAGCACGCTGGAGCGCGAAAAGCAATACCGTGCGCTACTGCACGAAAAGCACTATCGAGAACTACAGCGCGAAAAGCGCTACCGCGCGAAATGCGCTCCAGCGCGATTCAGCGCGCTGTACCGCCTGAAATTGCAAAATGCCTGGAATTTCTTAAAAACTGCCCAATTTTGACTGAAATGGCCAAAACTTCACGGTTTTTTATTTTAAGGTCCCTAGGACCCTAGTGTGACTGAATTATATCAAATGTGAAACTATTTTAGCCGCACATTGTCACGCAAAAAGCGCTACCGCGCGCTGCAGCGCGAACAGCGCTCTTGCGCGTTGCCGCACGAAAAGCGCTCCAGCACGATTCAGCGCGCTGTAGCACATGAAATTGCAAAATGCATAGAATTTCTTAAAAGCTGTCCAGTTTTGGCTTGAATGGCCAAAATTTCACAGTTTTGATATTTTAAGGTCTCTTGGACCCTAGTGGGATTGAATTATATCAAATGTGTACCTATTTTAGCTACGCACCATTGCGTGAAAAGTGCCACCGTGCGCTGCCGCGCGAATAGCTCTCCCGTGTGATTCAGCGCGCTCCTGTGCCTGAAATTGCAAAATGCCTAGAATTTCTTGAAAATTGCCCAGTTTTCTTTGAAATGGCCAAAATTTCACTGTTTTGGAATTGTAAGGTCCCCACGACCCTGGTGGGACAAAATTATATGAAATGTGAACCTTTTTTAGTCACGCGCTGCTACGCGAAAAGTGCTACTGCGCTCTGCAGTGCGAATAGCGCTTTCGTGCGAAAAGCGCTACCATAACCCCTAACGCCTATAAGTACCCTCGGTTCACCTCAGTGACTTCCTTTGCTCACTAAGACCCACTAATCCTCCCAGTTGAAATCTCTGGAGCTCTCAGCAATCCTGACACCTGAACCTGCTGAGCACAGCTGATAGAGGGTAAGGTCTGGCATTCAGACCCCCTACATAGCCACCGCGACTGCTGGGAGAGTTCTTGAGCTAGCCATTCCCTCTTGGCCACCGCAATTCGTCTAATCGAGGTACAACCTTCTTCCCCTGAACGCAAAAAGTTCAGTTTCTATTATAGCGTCTGAATAAGCCTCTGGATGTCGTCTAGATCGCCTTAGCCACTTAGGAAACTCAATGTGATTGTTCCTAGGGTCTGGGCTTGCCTACCACGACCGATCGATCATCTGGTCCATGCCGCAAGCTCGCAGCCAAGCTCGAGTAGGGATCCACCGATCCAGGTCACCCCGAGGCTCTTGACCAGAGGGCTTCGATCCGCCTCACCACCAGGATGGTGTAGGGTTCGAGCTTTGGCTAAGTGGTCATCTCTGTGAGGAAAATTTACTCCTCACAGTAAACCCTAAAAGCTTCGGGTGAGACCGTTTGTGCCGAGTAGTCATCTAGCGATCCAGTGCGTTCCAGATGGGGGTTCTTAGTCCAATCGACACGTCTTGACCCTAGGAACGTGTAGGGATCAAGCTGAGCCAACGCCATTGTCTGAGCGCCAAGAATTTCAGTGCGGAAGTTCGCTTGGGATGGACCCGTCGAGAGGAAGGAGACGACCCTTTTGGGCCGGGCCGCGTCTATTTAATTAATTATTGGAATGCATTTTTAATGGTTATGTAATTAATTAATTACATAACCATTAAAAATGCATTCCTATAATTAATTAAATAGACGCGGCCCAAAATCGAAACCGCGTGGGTCGGGGTCAGCACGCCCCAATAGGGTCGTCTTCTTCCTCTCGACGGGTCAGCACGCAACTATCCTTAATAAATGCAATTAAAGCTGAATAATTGATTGTTAAGGGTTGTAATGCTTACCTAGTTACCATGATGGTCAAAACAAAAGAGAGTATCTCTATTGCTGATTGTAAGGTAGTCAAAGAATTCATCGATGTATTTCCAAAAGATTTGCCTAGTGTACCTCCTTTCAGAGAAGTAGAATTCTCTATTGAATTGATCCATGGAATCCAGCCGATATCCAAAGCACCTTATAGGATGGCACCTAAGGAGCTTCAAGAACTCAACGAGCAATTGCAAGAGCTCTTGAATAAAGGCTTCATCAGGCCAAGTATGTCTCCTTAGGGAGCGCCAGTTTTATTTGTGAAAAAGAAGGATGGATTTATGCGTATATGTATAGATTGTTGTGAGTTGAATAAGGTCACCGTAAAGAACAAATACCCACTGCCTTGAATTGATGACTTGTTCGATCAGTTATCTGGAGCCGTTATATTTTCCAAGATCGATTTAAGGTCTGGATACCATCAACTGCGAGCAAAAGAGGATGATGTAGGAAAGACTGCTTTCCTTAAGCATTATGGCCACTTTGAGTTTTTGGTGATGTCATTCGGACTGACCAATGCACCATCAATCTTTATGGATTTGATGCAACGAGTGTTAAAACCATATTTGGACAAGTTTGTAATAATCTTCATTGACGATATCCTCATTTATTCCAAAACTCTGAGAGATCATGAAAAATATATGAGATTAGTGTTGGGAACTTTGCGGGAGCATCAACTATATGCCAAGTTCTCCAAATGCGAGTTCTGGCTCCATTCCATTGCATTCTTGTGGCATGTAGTCGATGCTCAGGGTATTCGGGTAGATCAGAGTAAAGTAAGTGCTATTCAGGACTGGGCTCAACCTAAGTCTGTCACTGATATTAGAAGTTTCCTGGGATTAGCGAGATACTACAGAAAGTTTGTTAAAGGCTTTTCCAAGATTGCTTCGTCGTTGACTAAATTGACTCAAAAGGCCGTTCCATTCATTTGGAGTCCTGAATGTGATGAAGCATTTCAAACTCTAAAAGATGCACTTTCTACTACTCCAGTTCTTATTTTACCTAAGGAAGGTTTGAACTATCAAGTATATACCGATGCCTCTGGAATCGGTCTAGGTTGTGTTTCAATGCAAGAAAGTAAGGTAATTGCCTACGCCTCTCGTCAGTTAAAACCCCATGAGCAAAATTATCCAGTCCATGATCTTGAACTGGCAGCCATGATATTTGCCTTGAAAATATGGCGCCACTATCTATACGGAGTGCAGTGTTCAATTTCACTGATCATCAAAGTTTAAAGTATATCTTCACCCAGAGAGAGTTGAACTGCCGCCAGAGAAGATGGTTGGAGCTCATCAGCGATTATGACCTCAGTATCCAATATCATCCAGGAAAAGCGAATGTAGTGGCTGATGCTCTTAGTCGTCGTGCTACTTTAACCTCTATGTTTGCATCTAGTTCTTTAGAACCTGAATTTCATAAGCTCGAGATTTCTCCAGTCTGTGGCGATATGCTGAGTTCGCTATTAGCAAATATTAATGTGGAACCCACTTTCCACCGAGATGTCTCTATCTCGTAAACCAAAGATGATGAGTATTTGAAGCTTAAAGCATATATCGAAGGTGGTCTTCATCATGATCTGCAATTGCAGAATGGTGTAATTTATCAAGGTAATTGATTGTGAATTCCTAAGTCCATGCATCAAGAAGTGTTAGTCGAGGGCCATAATTCTGGATACCATATCCATCTAGGCAGTACTAAGATGTACCAGGACCTAAAATAATCATTTTGGTGGCCAGGTATGAAGAAAGATATAACTGACTTTCTGGCCAAATGTCATGCCTGTAATTTAGTAAAGGCCGAACACCAAAGATCCGGTGGTCTTCTGCATCCATTAGATATCCCTGAATGGAAATGGTTCGATATATCTATGGATTTTATCATGGGATTGCCTCGTGCAAAATCAGGTGCCGATGCGATCTGGGTGATAGTGGACCGTTTAACTAAATCAGCGCATTTTCTTCCCATCCGTCAAATAGATTATGTAGAGAAGTTAGCAAAACTCTACGTAAAATAAATTGTCAGATTGCATGGGATTCCAAAGTCAATCGTATCTGATAGAGATAGCAGATTTACTTCCAAGTTTTGGCAAGCTGTGTATCAACATCTGGGTACAACTCTGGCCATGAGTACAGCTTTTCATCCTCAAACGGATGGTCAAACTGAAAGAGTGAACCAAGTTTTGGAAGTTTGCTTAGGATATGTATTCTTGATTTTGCTGATTCCTGGGAAGATCACATTCCGTTAGTGGAGTTTGCCTATAATAATAGTTTTCAAGCCAATATTAAGATGGCCCCTTATGAAGCGCTGTCTAGTAGAAAATGCAGTACTCCACTAGCTTGGTCAGAAACAGGATGCGTTCAACTCTTTGGTTCAGAATTAATTGAAGAAACCAGTAATAAGATCAAATTAATTCAGCAGAGAATTCGTTCAGCTCAAGATCGTCAGAGCAAGTATCATGATTCTCACCACCGTCTCCTAGAATTCAATGTGGGAGATTCTGCTTATCTAAAGGTCAGTCCAATGAAAGGTGTCTTCAGATTAGGCATAGCCAGGAAACTTAGTCCCCGTTATGTTGGACCTTTCAAAGTTTTGGTCAAAGTAGGATCATCTGCCTACCGGTTAAGCCTTCCTGATGGCTTTGCAGCTGTTCACAACATAATTCATGTATCATCATTAAGAAGATGTCTTCTAGACCCTTCTCATCTCATTCAACTTCCAACAGTAGAGATTCAACCCGATCTTTCGTATGCCAAAGAACCTATCAGAATCTTAGCTCATGATCAGAAACAGCTAAGAAATCGTTCAATTCCTATGGTTAAAATTTAGTGGAAAAATTGATCGTTAGAAGAATCTACTTGGGAGAAAGAGGTGGATATGAGCAATAAATATCCCCAGCTCTTTGCAAACTCAGGTATTGTTCTCCTCTTTTCTATCAATCGTATTTAAAACTTGTATGGTCCCAGTATAATTTTTCTTCACTTAGGTGATGTCGGGGACGACATCGTTCTTAAGTGGGGGAGTTTGTAACAACCGTAGTTGTTACCATAGCTAAATTTGAATTATTTAAGCCAAACCAACATTTGATTTTGATTCCATTGGACTCATTGGGTCATTTAAACCTAATCCCAGAAGTTTGAAATCAGTTGGACCTAAAATAGAAAATTTGGTATTTATGGCTATTTTTAAGCCCTGAAAAATACCTAAATTAATTTGATCTCCAAATTAAAATCTGATTTCATTTTTTAATTCCTCATACCCTAATTAGCTAAGGGTGAATTTTTGGGAATTTTTGGAGCTCATTTGATCTTAAATTAGATTTAGAATATTTAGGAATATTTATATATTATTTAATTGTTTTATTTTATTAAATTAAATTTTATTTAATTTTTAAGAGCCGGGATCTGCTGTCGGGACCGCGGCAGATCCGCTGCGGGGTCCCACAGTGGCGCATAGACTTAAGCCACCCGATGCTCGGCGCGCATCTCAGCGCGTTTAATCCAACGGCTTGCACTACCGCGCACCGGGATTAGATCCCTGCCGCTTGATCAGCATCTTATATCCGACACCCGAGATCTCTTCCGCAGTTCTATTAATTGGGAGCCACATCAGACTGTCGATCCGCAACGGTCTCACGATCAGACAATGGAGATGAGCCCCACCACTGTGGATCATCATTTTCGCTCAATCGAAGGCCCGACAGGGAATTTTTGCTCGTACCGTGCCACGCCAGCATTGTTTCCCACTCCCTCCTGTCTTGTCCCCTAGGTCGTTAGGATCCTTCTGGGAGTGGTCGAACCCAGTAGGATGGCACGGGAGGCTTGGACCCTCCCAATTTCGGGAAAATGGAAAGGGCCTCAGCCCGAGCCTCCACTCCATGCCCGAGCTCAAGAAGCCACCTCCGCAGCCCCTAACACATATAAGTACCCTCGTCTCACCTTAATGACATCCTTTGCTCACTGAGACCCACTAATCCTCCCAGTTGAAGTCCCTGGAGCTCTCGGCAATCCTGACGCCTGAACTTGCTGAGCACAGCTGATAGAGGGTAAGGTCTGCATTCAGACTCCCTGCATAGCCACTGAGAATGCTGGGAGAGTTCCTGAGCTAGCCATTCCCTCTCGGCCACTGCAATTTGTCTAATAAAGGTACAACCTTCTTCAACTGAACTCAGAAAGTTCAGTTTCTATTCTAGTGTCTGAATAAGCCTCTAGATGTCGTCTAGATTGCCTTAGCCACTTAGGAAACTTAATGTGATTGCTCCTAGGGTCAGGGCTAGCCTACCCCGACCGATCGATCGTCTGGTCCATGCTGCAAGCTTGCAGCCGAGCTCGAGTAGGGATCCACCGATCCAGGTCACCCCAAAGCTCGTGACCAGAGGGCTTCAATCTGCCTCACCACCAGGATGGTATAGGGTTCAAGCTTTGGCCAACTGGTCATCTCTGTGAGGAGAATTTACTCCTCACAGTAAACCCTAAAAGCTTCGGGTGAGACCGTTTGCGCTGAGTAGTCATCTGGAGATCCAGTGCGTTCCAGATGGGGTTCTTAGTCCAATCGACGCGTCTCGACCCTAGGAACTTGTAGGGATCTAGCTGAGTCGCCACCGTCATCTGAGCGCCGAGAATTTCAGTGCGGAAGTTCGCCTGGGACGGACCCGTCGAGAGGAAGAAGACGACCCTTTTGGGCCGTGCTGACCCTGACTCACGCGGTTTCGATTTTGGGCCGCGTCTATTTAATTAATTATAGGAATGCATTTTTAATGGTTATGTAATTAATTAATTAAATCCTATAGTTTTAATTTAAATAAACATATAGAATAAATTATTTAAATAACTTTAGCTATACATATCCAAATGGTATGATCCAATATACCATTTGAATCAGAAAAATACAATAAATCTAAATATAAAATAAAATCACAGATCCAATAGTTGGATTTAAAATAATTTATCAAACATTTTATGTTTTTAATTAAATTATAATATATTCAATTAATAACCAAATTAAGTAATTAAGGGCTCTGATTGCTCATTGAATCCTAAAGAATGATGTTAGACCCTTAAGATCAGTTTTGGATATTTAATTTCCTTAGTCACTCCTTAATCACCCTAATTAAGGATTAGTAAATTAAACCCAAAAATAGTCTCTGATTTTGGGTAGAAAAATTCCTAGTGCCATCTTAAGTCTATTAGAACCTAAGTGTAAGGTTGGATTGCCCTAGAGTGCCCTAAATTCTCTAATCACTCTAATTAGTCTAAGAATGTGATTAGTATTAATTAGCTAAATTAGGTTATCAAAACCTAAGATAAGGGTATTTCCCACTTCATTAATCAATATAAAACTCATTAAAACAGATTAGATCTAATTTAGATAACTAAACCCTAAAATCCCAATTTTAGCCTTATGAGGGGTATTTTGGTCATTTTGGCTAAGATGTGCTTAAATACCCTTAAACCTTGGGAAATTCAGTAAATTAACCCTAAGATAGACTAGAAATGTTCTATAAACTCCTCAGCTAATAATATTAATAACTTGGACATTAATTCAAGAAATCTTCACTTAAACCCTAATTAAGACACTTAGATCTTAAGTGATCCTAAAAGAGTCATTTGGCCTTAGTACTTAAATCTAACAATTGCAATGGTTAAATATTACCTCAAAAAGTTCCATTTAGTTAGATTTTGAGCTTAAATGCCAAAAGAAATGCAATTAGTAGAGTCTAAGTTGAAAACCTAGTTTGAAGTCTAAAGTGATCAAAAATCAGATCTTAGATCTTAGACCTTAGATTTTAGATTTTCTACTTGAATTGAACTATCTCCTTTGGAATTCTTTAAATGATTGATTGTTTAACCCTTTGAAGCCTTTCTTGTGAGTATAAGGTGATTCAATCTATGAGATAATAAAATTATCTTAAAAGATTGAATACAGATCTTAGATTCTCAAGTTCTTAATTGATTATTTTATCTTATAATTAGTAGAATAACCTTTCAATAAGTTCATAATTCATAGATCTTTCAGCTTATAGGATTCCTTACCTTTAATTTGGGTAGTAATTGAGAACCCTAGATCTTTAATAGGAATTTTACCTTCGATACAGGATTGGGACACCAAAGTGGAGGTTAAGTTCTAAATCGTTAAGTCTTGAATTACTTAATCAAGATCTAGGTAAGAAAGTAAAATATTAATAAATTAGGTCGTTGATTTATCTATTAAAACCATATAGTCATCACATGATTTTGGATTAGAACTTGTTAAGTTCTAATGTTAACTATAAGGACATAAATCTGAGATTCTACTCTAAGTGCGAGTTAACTACAAGCATTCACAAACCCTAGGACCCTAGTAGGACAAAATTACATCAAATGTGAACCTATTTTAGCCATGCGCTGCTGCGCAAAAAGCGCTACCACACTTTGCAGTGCAAAAAGCGCTACTGCGCGCTGCCCCGCGAAAAGCGCTCGAGCGCGATTCAGCGCGCTGCAGCGCCTGAAATTGCAAAATGCCTAGAATTTCTTCAAGACTGCCCAGTTTTGACTGAAATGGCCAAAACTTCACGATTTCTGTATTTCTAAGGTCCTTTGGACCATTGTGGGTTTGAACTATATCAAATGTGAACTTGTTTTAGCTGCGAGCTAACGCGCGAAAAGTGCTATCGCACGCTGCCATGCCAAAAATTGCAAAATGCCAATAATTTCTTAAAAACTGCATAGTTTTGGCTGAAATTAGTAAAATTTCACGATTTTGGTATTTTAAGGTCCCTATTGATGCAGGGCAACATTAGGGTTTGGTGTTGCCGAGCTCTAATGTCATCCTAGAGTTTGTGAATGCTTGTGAATGCAGATGCTTTTCCTTAAGATGTATTTGGAAATTTAAGCACTTTTCGCGCAGCCGTTTTAGATCAATTAAGCTTCAGCATTTATCTACGAAGATTTTACAGTAATTTGAAAATGACTTTCGTTGGCAATGGGGTGTCCTGAGCCACGAACAGGAAGAGTGGTCTGCACCGGTTCTGGATCAAAGGAAAGGCTTTGGTTCGGAAAGGTAACTCGCGCTTCGAGTTGTACTTGCCATGCGGGTGTGTTCTGAGGCGTTTCCGTTCCGAAACCACTCGCAATGACCGGATTTAGATTTGCGCTCCTACAAATAATTTCTACCTGAAAATTGAACAATAAATTAATTGAATAAATTCAATTTAGGGTATGGGAAGAACGAACACATGCCGGTTTAAACCGGGAGTGAGAAGGGTGATTCTAGTAGATCTCTTGCAGCATCTAGGGCAACGATGGCTGGGCAATGGAGTCAGCTGGACAGTGGTGGCCGGGGCAGCGGCGTCAGCGGCGGCAGGGCAGCGACTGCAACTGCAGCTTGCAGCGGAAGCAGTGGCAGCCGGGGCAGCAGCGACGAGTGGTGGCCGGCAGTGGCAGCGGCAACAAGGGCAGCGGCGGTGGCTGGCAGCAGCAGGGGCAGCGGCGACGGCTGGCAGCAGGGGCAACTGGCGGCGGCTGGCAGCAGCGGCTGGGCAGGGGCGGCGGCTGGGCAGCGGCGGCGGCGGCGGCTGGCTACAGCGGTGGCAGCTGGGAGCAGCGGTTGGGCAGCGACGGTAATTGGCAGCAGCGGTTGGGCAGCAGCAGGGGCTGGCAGCAGCAGCTGGGCAGTGACAGCGACGGCTGAACAGCGGTGATCGGGCAGCGACGACGGCTGGGTAGCGGCGACTGGAGTGGTGGCAGCAGCCCCTGCTGGGAGAGGTCCGAAGGCAGCACGGGGAGGGATTGGAAGGTGGCGGCTAGGGTTTGGAGAGGGAGGATTTGGAAACTAGGGTTTCCCGGGGGAAACAAGAGGTGTTCTCGCTATTTTGAGAAAACTCAGAATTTTTATTTATCAAAACTGAAATTAACATACATATCTTAGGTATTTATAATACCCTTAAAGCAATCTAGACCTTGGAGTGTTTTTAATAAATGATTGGAGGGCTAATATTTGTCCCTCCGATCAATACATGAAACGGACAAAAATAAATGCAAAAATAAAATTGAAACATAACGAAAATAAATGCATAAAAATAGAACTGAAATATCAAGGCTGGTATGGGTCCGGGCGGGCTCGGCAGTGGGACCCGCATCGAAAATGGTCCCCATCAACTCTCCCCCGCTCAAAACCACTCATCATCGGTGAGTGGTCTGTGCGGTAGCAGGCTAAGAGGTCAGCATCCAATCTCTCAATCTCCTCTGCAAGTACCCAACTGTCCTCCATGTCGGGTCATCCTCTCCAATGAACCAAGTATCTCTGAAAGCCACCCTCAATAGTGGCCACTGTATCCTCATCTAGAATCAGCTCTGGCAATGAATCTCCTTGGGGTAATCTGTCTGTGGACCTCGGTATCGATAATAGGTCCTCAACTGAAGCTCTGTCCTCTGGTGATGGGGTGCTACCATCAGGGGAAAAACTAGGCATGGTTGTCTGTGGAGCTATATCCTCACCAACACACTACTCTCTCATATGTTCTGGTTCGGAACTATCTGCAGAAGGCTCCTCAGGTCCCAGTGGGTGTCCATAGAATCGGGTCAGATCAGCCACATTGAACACTGGATGTACTCCCTAATCACATGGAAAGGCTAACTGGTATGCATTCGTACCAATCCTTTTCATCACCCTGTATGGTCTAGTTCTTTTATCAGCCAGCTTCTTCAGGCTTCCCGAGGGAAGCCTATCCGAACTTAGTTGCACCATCAATAAGTTACCTACCTCAAAAGATGTGTCCCTTTGTCTGGCATCAGCTTGTAGCTTATAATGATCGTAATTGCTGTGCAATCTGCACTCAATTTCCTTATGTAATTCATGCAATTGTAATGCAAATTCTGATGCAAACTAACTCATCGTATGAGTGTATGGTAAGAGAACTAAATCTAGAGGAACTCTAGCCCTATGGCTGTGAACTATCTCATTCGGAGACATCCCAGTTGACCTATTTAATGAGTTATTGTATGCTAATTGGGTGTGTGGTAAAATCAGATCCCAATTAGCCTTGTGGTCCCCAACCAGACATCTCAGTAGATTCTCAAGGCTATGGTTCACAATCTCAGTCTGGCCATCGATCTGCGGGTGGTAGGCTGTCGAGAACATGAGCTTGGTTCCCATAAGATGCCATAAGGTTTTCCAGAAATAGCTCGTGAACTTGACATCCCTGTTAGTCACTACCATCTTGGGTACACCCCTATGAGCTACCACCTCTTTAAAATAAAGTTTTGCCATGGCAGAGGCGTCGTCAGTTTTGTGGCACGGGATAAAATATGCCATCTTGGAGAAGCGATCTACTACCACCAGGATGGATTTGTGCTGATATTGTGTGCGTGGTAGTCCTAGCACAAAGTCCATACTGACATCCTCCCAAAGGGTGGAAGGAATGGGTAGAGGGGTGTATAGTTCATTGGGTTGTTTATTTCCCTTTGCAACCTGACACACCCTGCAGCTTCTCACAATCTGGGCAATGAACCTCACCATCCCCGGCCAGTAAAATCTCTCCTGAATAAGATCTACTGTCTTGTCCCTCCCAAAATGTCCTCCTAGTCCTCCACCATGCAACTCCCATACTATAAAATTGTGCATATACATATTGGGAATGCATAGTCGTGTGCCCCTAAATAAGTACCGGTCCCGAATGACATAGTCCGTAGTGTCATGGTATGGGTCGGCGGCTAGAGCACTATAGATGCCACTAAAATCAGGGCATGTGGCATAATCCTCGATCATGCGCTCAAAGCCTATCACATGTGCTCTCATCTCTGTGAGGACAAGAGTAACTCTGCTCAAAGCATCGGCGGGTGTGTTATTCTTCCCTTTGCAATATTTGAGTACGAAGTCGTACTCCTGTAGGAATGACACCCACTTTGCTTGGTATGGGCTAAGCTTGTGCTGCGAGTTTATATATCTAAGAGCTTGGTGATCCGAGTGTAGGATAAACTCCTTTGTCAATAGGTAGTGCCTCCAGCGTCTCAAGCTCTGCATTAAAGCGTAAAACTCACGCTCATAATTAGAATAATTTAGCTTTGGGCTCGAGAGTTTCTCGCTGAAATATTCCACAGGGTGGTCCTCCTGGGTGAGGACTCCACCAATCCCAATGCCGGAAGTATCGCAAGACACCTCAAAGGTCTTGCCAAAATCTGGCAATCTCAACAGTGGGGCAGATGACATCTTCTCCTTGATAAGCTGAAATGCTTTTCCAGCAGAAGATGGCCACTTAAACTCGCCCTTCTTGGTACACTCTTTGATAGGGGCCATGATACCACTAAAATCCTTTATGAAATGTCGGTAAAAAGTGGCCAGGCCGTGAAAGCTACGCACATCATGGATGTTTTGTGGCGTGGGCCACTCCATGATAGCCCTCACCTTCTTGGGATCAACGGAGATTTCCGAGGAGCCTACTATGTAACCCAGAAAGATGACAGACTCTACGAAGAATGTGCACTTCTTCATGTGGATATACAGCTTTTTGTCTCGCAGGAGCTCGAAAATGGTGCGAAGATGACCCAGGTGGTCATCGCTAAAGAGGCTTTACACCAGAATATCATCAAAATAAACAATGACGAACTTACCCATGTAGGGCTGGAAGACATGAGTCATCATCCAGCAAAGGTGCTTGGGGCATTGGATAGTCCAAAGGGCATCACTAGCCACTCATACAATCCCTCCTTCAACTTGAAGGCAGTCTTCCACTCATCTCCCTCGTTAATCCTAATCTGGTGGTATCTGCTCCGCAGATCTATCTTTGAGAAGATAGCAGCACCACTCAGCATGTCCAACATGTCATCTAATCATGGAATGGGAATCTATACTTTACAGTGATTCAGTTGACAGCTCAGCTGTCAACACACATGCGCCATGTTTCATCCTTCTTGGGGGCAAGAAGGGCTGGAACAGCACATGGACTCATACTGTGACGAATGAATCCACGATCTAATAGCTCAGTGATCTGCCTCTGCAGCTCAATGTGTGCTGCGGGGTCTAAACGGTAGTGAGGCAAATGGGGTAGGGAAGAGCCAGGGACTAAATCAATGGTGTGCTGATCGACCTCATGGGAGGTAATCCAGCAGGCAACTCCTCAGAATGGACATCCTGAAACTCCTCAAGAAGCTTCCTGACAAATATAGGAAGGTGGGTGGTGTCAGACACCAGTCCAGATGACTGGAGTACCACCAAGGCATAAAGGATGCCATTCATAAAACTCTCTATCTCTAACTCAACTCCCCGGATAATATGCAAGGCCTTCTTCCGTTCTGTGGGCAGAAGGGTCACCTTGGTGGCTTTCAGTCTTGGGAATGAGGCTAAGGGTCTGATGGGATTCAGGACCACCTTCTGCCCATTCAACATGAATGAACATGTGTTGGTCCTGCCAAGAATAGTCACGTCCCTATCATACAGCCATGGTCTCCCTAAGAGAACGTGGCAAACATCCATGGGCATGACATCGCACTAGATCCGATCGGTATAGGGTCCGATCGTGATGGGTACGAGACATCTGCGCGTCACAGGAATGGTAGTCTTGGTAACCCAAGCTACTTGAAAAGGTGACGGGTGGGGCTCGGCAGTGACCCCTAAACGCGCAAGTGCGGACTCTACCACAACATTCATGCAGCTGCCACTATCAATCACTAATCTGCGTGACTTCTCCCTGGCTCGAAAGAAGGCTTGGAAGATGTTGGTCCTCCAATAATCAGTAGACTCACAGGGTGTAGTGATCATTCATCTCACCACTAGGAGGCTCGAGTCAAACTCCTCATCATCGGGGGCCCCTAAGTTAAGCTCATTTAACACAACACCAACATCATCAATTCCAGCTGGGGCAGACTCATCATCACTAGCCTTCTGAATTAGTAATGTGGTGAGCTGCTTAGTGCAGTTCCTGGCATAGTGCCTAAATGTACCACATCTGAGGCACTTAATGTGTGCCAGACTCACATCTCCTATGGGGGCCTTCCCCTTATCCTTTATCGTGGCCACGCCCGTAGTCTTGGCTCCATCACCTCAAGCCTTTGAGTCATCCCGTCTAATGTCCTAGTCATCCCAGATGTCTTATTGCGACTCTTTTGATATGTCTCTATATTAGTCACAATAGACATAGTGCCTTCCAAATTATATACGCTGTAGCGAATGAGTTCACTTCGAATCTATGGCCTCAATCCGTACTTGAATTTGGACAGGGTGTCCAGCTCAGACTCACGGATGCGGCAGCGTATCATGAGATCTTTCATCTCGGCGTAATATTCTGGGACAGTCCTAGTGCCCTAGCGCAATGCGGTCAGCTCATCGCGTAATCGGCTCATGTGGTATGCCGGTATGTATTGGGCCTCCAATAGGTCTTTCATCTCAGCCAAGGTAGTCACTGTAGGAAGCCCCCGTACTCCATCTATCTCTCTTTTCCTAGCCAAAAGGTCTTTGCTTTCAGGGAGAGTCTCATCTTTGCAAAGCGAACCTTTTGATCCTCGTACATACCGTACTAGTCAAAATAACTCTCTATATCAAGAACCCAGTCTGCGAAAATCTTGGGGTCCATCGTGCCATCATAGCTAGAAGGGTCTAGCTTGAGAACATGTGTCAGGTCTGGGCATCTGTCTTGCACGGGTCGATCAAAGTAATCCTCAAATCAGGGGTAGTCATCGCGTTCCCTGGGTGGGAATCCGTGGCAGTCGTCCCGACCTCTAGGAGGTGGTTCGTAATAATCCTCTCGAGGGGGGGTTGAACAAGACTTCTCACATCTTTATGCCCAGGAGGTATGGGTCTCTCTTCCTCCCAGCACTGATCACCAAAAGGGGCATTAGGTCGGACTCTAAAGGCATCATCATATATAACATTCTGAGGTTCAGCAAGTCTAGGCCTCAGTGTGCATGCCCTATGATCTATCTCGGGAGTTAGTCTATCCTCATCTCGCTCGTGGTATAAATCATGTGGACCTAGATGTGGGTTCAGATCTTCATGAGGGGCATCCACTCGAGTATGGAAGCGGTTCATGGATGGTTCTCCTCCTGAACCAGGAGGGTTAGATCCTCTACCCGTGTGTTCTAGTTGGTTCACCCGTCCCATAACTCCTCTCATATCTGGTCTCAAGGTGTTCATCTCTTCCATAAGGTGATGTTTTTCCACATTCCATTCCATGCGGAAGTTCCTAAACCAGATAGGTTCGTCAAGGCTCAAATGCGGTGCAACGTGGGTCATCTCTTGCGGTTGGTGCATCTCTGACTCTAAGTGTTGACTGTGGCTACCCATGCTAGTTATCTTAATGCTCCTCAGATGCATGCAATGATGGATGCAATTTTAAATATGTATGCACCTAGACTTCTATGTATGCAGTGATGTGAACCTTAGGAGAATATGATTCCGAAATTTGAGAAAATTTCGGAGCCTTCTCTGATACCAAAATTGATGCAGGGCAACACTGGGGTTTGGTGTTGCCGGGCTCTAATGCAATCCTAGGGTTTGTGAATGCTTGTAAATGCAGGTGTTTTTTCTTAAGATGTATTTGGAAATTTAAGAACTTTTCACGCAGCCACTTTAGATCAATTAAGCTTCAGCATTTACCTACGAAGATTTCACATTAATTTGTAAATAACTTTCGTTGGCAATGGGGTGTCCTGAGCCATGAACAGGAAGAGCGGTTGGCACCGGTTCCGGATCAAAGGAAAATTTCCGGTCCGGAAAAGTAACTCGCATTCCGAGTTGTACTTGCCATGCAGGTGAAACGTTCCGAAACCACTCGCAATGACCGGATTTAGATTTGCGCTCATATAAATAATTTCTACCCAAAAATCACATAAGAATTTAATTGAATAAATTTAGTTTAGGGTATGGGAAGAACGAACACATGTCGGTTTAAACCGGGAGCGAGAAGGGTGATCCGAGTAGATCTCTTGCAGCGGCTAGGGCAAACGACGGCTGGGCAGTGGAGGAGGCTAGACAGCGGTGGCCGGGGCAGCGACGGCGGCAGGGGAAGTGACAACAACTATGGCTTGCATCGGCAGCCGGGGAAGCAGCGGCGAGTGGTGGCCGGCAGCGGCACCGGCAGCAAGGGCAGCAGCGGCGGCTGGCAGCAGCAGGGGCAAGCGGCGGTGGCTGGCAGCAGGGGCAGGGGTGGAGGCTAGGGCAGCGGCGGCTGGGTGGCGGCGGCGGCAGGAAGCAGCGGCTGGGCGGCGACGGCGGTTGGCAGCAGCGGTTGGGTAGCGGCAGGTGCCGCATGATTAAATGTGAACCAATTCTAGCCGTGCGCTGCTGCGCAAAAAGCGCTACCGCCCTTTGCAGTGCAAAAAGTGCTACTGCGCGCTACCACACGATTCAATGCGCTGTAGTGCCTGAAATTGCAAAATGCCTAGAATTTATTAAAAACTACCTAGTTTTTGCTGAAATAGTCAAAATTTCATAGTTTTGGTATTTTATGGTCCTTAGGACCCCAGCGGGACTGAATTATATCAAATGTGAACCTATTTTAGCTGCGCACTGCCGCGCGAACAGCGCTCCCGCGCTACCACCGGAAAAGCGCTCTAGTGCGATTCAGCGCGTTGCGGTGCCTGAAATTGTAAAATACCTAGAATTTCTTAAAAACTGCTCAGTTTTAGCTTGAATAGCTAAGATTTCACAGTTTTTGTATTTTAAGGTCCCTTGGACCCTAATGGGATTGAATTATATCAAATTTGAACCTGTTTTAGCCGCAGGCTGCCGCGCGAAAAGCGCTATCACGCGCTGCAGCACGAAAAGTGCTCCTGCACACTGCCGCGCCCAAAGCGCTGCAGTGCGATTCAGCGCGCTGCAGCGCCTGAAATTACAAAATGCTAATAATTTTTAAAAGACTGCCCAGTTTTGACTGAAATGGCCAAAACTTCATTGTTTTGGTATTTTAAGGTCCCTAGGACCCCAGCGGGACTGAATTATATCAAATGTGAACCTATTTTAGCCACGCCATGCTGTGCGAAAAGAACTACCGCACGTCGCCGCCCGAAAAGCGCTCCAGCGTAATTTAGCACACTGTAGGGCCTGAAATTGCAAAATTCCAAGATTTTTTGAAAAACTGCTTAGTTTTTGCTGAAATGGCGAAAACTTCACGGTTTTGGTATTTTAAGGTCCCTAGGACCCTAGTGGGATAGAATTATATCAAATATGTACTTATTTTAGCTGCGCGCTACCGTGCGAAAACTGCTACCGCGCACTGCCGCGCGAAAATATCTCCCACGCGCTGCAGTGCAAAAAGTGCTCCTGCGCGCTGCAGCCCAAAAAGCGCTCCCGCGCGAAAAGCGCTTTAACGTCAGCGCGCTGCAGGGCCTGAAATTGTAAAATGCTTAGAATTTCTTAAAAATTGCCCAGTTTAGCATAAATAGCCAAAATCTCACAGTTTTTATATTTTAAGGTCCATTGGACCCTAGTGGGATTGAATTATATCAAATGTGAACTTATTTTAGCCGTGCGCTGCCGTGTGGAAAGCGCTATCGCACGCTGCAGCACGAAAAGTGCTCCCGCACGCTGCCGCGCGAATAGCGCTCCAGCGCGATTCAACGCGCTGCAGAGCCTGAAATTGAAAAATACCTAGAATTTCTTAAAAACTGCCCAGTTTTTCTTAGAATGGCCAAAACTTCACGGTTTTGTATTTTAAGGTCCCTAGGATACCAGTGGGACTGAATTATATTAAATGTGAACCTAATTTAGCCGCGTGTTGCCGCACGAAAAGCGCTATCACGCGCTGCAGTGCGAAAACCACTCCCGCCCACTGCCGCTCAAAAAGCGCTCCAGCGTGATTCAGCGCGCTGCAGCACCTGAAATTGCAAAATGCCTAGAATTTCTTAAAAACTGCCCAGTTTTGACTAAAATGGCCAAAACTTCACAGTTTTGTGATTTTAAGGTCTCTAGTACCATAACAGACTGAATTATATTAAATGTGAACCTATTATAGTCATGCGCTGATGTGTGAAAAGTGCTACCGCGCGAAAAGCACTCCAGCGCGATTCAGGGCGCTGCAACGCCTGAAATTGCAAATTGCCAATAATTTCTTGAAAACTGTTTGTTTTGGCTGAAATAGCTAAATTTCACGGTTTTGGTATTTTAAGGCCCTAAGACACTAGTGGGACAGAATTATGTCAAATGTGAACTTATTTTAGTCGCGCACTGCCGCCCGAAAAGCGCTAACGGGCGCTGCCGCGCGAAAAGCTCTCCCGCACGCTGCAGCGCTCCAGCGCTCCCTTGCGCTACCGCACGAACAGCGCTCCAGCGCTTGAAATTGCAAAATGCTTATAATCTCTTAAAAACTGCCCAGTTTTTTGCTGAAACGGCCAAAATTTCATGGTTTTGAAATTTTAATGTCCCTAGGACCATAGTGAGACAGAATTATATCAAATGTGAACATATTTTAGACGTGCGCTGTTGCGCAAAAATGATACCACTTACTGCCGCGCGAAAAGCGCTTCCGAGCACTGCAGCGCGAAAAGCGCTACTGCGCGGTGCCGCGCGAAAAGCGCTCCAGCGCGATTCAGCGCGCTGCAGCGCTTGAATATGCAAAATGATAAGAATTTCTTAAAAATTGCTTAGTTTTGGCTAAAATGGCTAAAACTTCACAGTTTTGGTATTTTAAGGTCCCTAGGACCCTACTGGGACAGAATTATATAAAATGTGAACTTATTTTAGCCGTGCGTTGTCGCACGAAAACCGCTACTGCGCGCTGCCGCTCGAAAGCGCTCCCGAGCACTACAGCGCTAACATCGCTACTGCGCGTTGCCGCGCGGAAAGCGCTGTAGCGCGATTTACTGCGCTGCATTGCCTGAAATTGCAAAATCCCTAGAATTTCCTAAAAACTACCCAGTTTTGGCTGAAATGGCCAAAATTTCATGGTTTTGGAATTTTAAGGTCCCTAGGACCCAGTGGAACAAAATTATAGCAAATGTGAACCTATTTTAGGCACGTGCTACGGTGCAAATAGCACTCCCATGCGAAAAGCGCTCCTGAGCACTACAGCTCGAAAAGCGCTGCCGCGCGAAAAGCATTACCGTGAGAAAAGTGCTCCAACGCGATTCAGCACGCTACAGTGCCTGAAATTGTAAAATGTATAGAATCTCTTAAAAACTGCCCAGTTTTAGTTGAAGTAGCCAAAATTTCACGATTTTGGTATTTTAAGGTCCTTAGGATCTTAGTGGAACTGAATTATATCAAATGGGAACCTATTTTAGCTTCGCACTGCCGCACGAACATCGCTCCCGCGCGCTGCCGCTGGAAAAGAGTTCTAGCGCGATTCAGTGTGCTGCAGCACCTGCAATTGCAAAATATCTATACTTTCTTAAAAACTGCCCTATTTTGGCTAAAATGGCCAAAATTTCACAGTTCTTGTATTTTAAGTTCCCTAGGATCCTAGTGGGACAGAATTATATCAAATATGAACCTATTTTAGCTGCAGGCTGGAGCGCAAAAAACGATATCACGCGCTGCCACGTGAAAAGCGCTCCCGTACACTGCAGCGTGAACAGCGCTACTGCGCGTTGCCGCGCGAAAAGCGCTCCAGTGCGATTCAGCGCGCTGGAGCGCCTAGAATTGCAAAATCCATAGAATTTCTTAAAAATTGCCCAGTTTTGGCTCAAATGGCCAAAATTTCACGGTTTTGGAATTTTAAGGTCCCTAGGACTCTAGTGGGACAGAATTATATCAAATGTGAACCTATTTTAGTTGTGCGCTGGGGCGCAAAAAGCACTACCTCGCGCTGTCGCGTGAACAGCGCTACCGCGCTCTGCAGCGGGAAAAGCGCTACCGCGCGCTGCCGTGCAAAAAGCGTTGTCGTGCGAAAAGCGCTACCGCGAGTTGCCGTGCGAAAAGCGCTCCAGCGCGATTCAGCGCGCTGCAGCGCCTGAAATTGCAAAATGCCTATAATTTCTTAAAATTGCCTAGTTTTAGTTAAAATGGCTAAAACATCACGGTTTTGGTGTTTTAAGGTTCCTAGGACCCTAGTAGGCATGAATTATATCAAATGTGAACTTATTTTAGCCGCGCGCTGTCGCGCGAAAAGCCATGCCGCGCGCTGCCGCGCGAAAAGCCATACCGCGCGCTGCCGCGCGAAAAGCCATACCGCGCGCTGCCGCGCGGAAAGCCATACCGCGCGCTACCGCGCGAAAACCCATACCGCGTGCTGCCGCGCGAAAAGCCATACCGCGCGCTGAAATTGCAAAATGCCAAGAATTTCTTAAAAACTACTTAGTTTTGGCTGAAATGGCCGAGACTTGACGATTTTGGTATTTTAAGGTCACTCGGATCCTAATAGGACTGAATTATATGAAATATGAACCTATTTTAGCCATGCACTGCCGCACGAAAAGCGCTCCCACGCCGTGCAGTGCGAAAAGCGCTTGCGAGCGCTACCGCGCAAAAAGCGCTCCCGTGCTCTGCAGCGCGAAAAGCGCTCCCGAGCGCTGCCACGCGAAAAGCACTCTTGAGCCCTGCAGCGTGAAAAGCACTGCCGTGCAAAAAGCGCACCAGCGCGATTCAGCGTGCTGCAGCGCCTGAAATTGCAAAATGCCTAGAATTTCTTAAAAACTGCCCAGTTTTGACTAAAATGGCCAAAACTTCCCAGTTTTGGTATTTTAAGGTCCCTAGGACCGTATCGAGACTGAATTAAATCAAATGTGAGCCTATTGTAGCCGCATGCTACTGCACAAAAAGGCTGCCTCGCAAAAAGCGCTACAGCGCGAAAAGCGCTACCGCGCAAAAAGCGCTACCGCGTGCTGCAGCACGAACAGCGCTCCCATGGGCTGCCGCTCGACGAGCGCTCCAGCGCGATTCAGCGCGCTGCAGCGCCTGAAATTGCAAAATGCCTAGAATTGCTTAAAAACTGCCCAATTTTGGCTGAAATAGCCAAAATTTGACGGTTTTGGTATTTTAAGGTCCCTAGGACACTAGTGGGACACAATTATATCAAATGTGAACGTATTTTAGCCGCGCACTACCGCGCAAAAAGTGCTACCGCCCACGGTAGCGCGAAAAGCGCTCCCACTCGCGGTCGTGCGAAAAGCACGAAATGACCAAAACTTCACGGTTTTGGTATTTTAAGGTCCCTTGGACCCTAGTGGGACTGAGTTATATCAAATGTGAACCTATTTTAGCTGCGCGTTGTTGCATAAAAAGCGCTACCGAGCGCTGCCGCGCGATTCAGCGCGCTGCAGCGCATGAAATTTCAAAATGCCTTGAATTTCTTAAAAACTGCCCAGTTTTGGCTGAAATGGCTAAAATTTCATGGCTTTGGTATTTTAAGGTACCTAAGACCATAGTGAAATAGAATTATATCAAATGTGAACTTATTTTAACTGCACGCTGCCGCGCAAAAAGCGCTACCACGCACTGCAGCGCGAACAATGCTCCCGTGCGCTGCCGCGCGAAAAGCACTCCCGAGCAAAAAGCGCTCCCGCGCATTGCCGAGCAAAAAGAGCTCTATCGCGATTCAGCGCGCTGCAGCGCCTGAAATTGTAAAATGTTTAGAATTTCTTAAAAACTGCCCAGTTGTGACTGAAATGGTCAAAACTTCACGGATTCTGTATTTTAAGGTCCATAGGACACTAGCGAGACTGAATTATATCAAATGTGAACCTATTGTAGCAGCACGCTATCGCACGAAAAGAGCTACCGCGCAAAAAGCGCTACCGCGTGCTGCGGCGCGAAATGCGCTCCTGCGTGCTGCCGGTCGAAAAGCGCTCCAGCGCGATTCAGCGCGCTGCAGTGCCTGAAATTGCAAAATGCCTAGAATTTCTTTAAAATTGCCCAGTTTTGGCTAAAATCACCAAAATGTGATGGTTTTGATATTTCAAGGTCCTAGGAGCATAGCGGGACTGAATTATATCAAATGTGAACTTATTTTAGCCGCGCGCTGCTGTGCGAAAAGCGCTACCGTCCACTGCATCGCAAAAAGTGCTCCTGCGCGCTGCCGTGCGAAAAGCGCTCTAGCGCAATTCAGTGCGCTGCAGTGCCTGAAATTATAAAATACCTAGAATTTTTTAAAAACTACCGAGTTTTAACTAAAATGTCCAAAACTTCATTGTTTTGTATTTTAAGGTCCCTAGGACCCTAGTGGGACTAAATTATATCAAATGTGAACCTATTTTAGTCATGCGTTGTCGCGTGAAAAGCACTACCACGCGCTGTAGCGCGAAAAGCACTCCCGCGTGCTGCCACTCGAAAAGGGCTCCAGCGCGATTCAGCGCGCTGCAGCTCCTAAAATTGCAAAATGCATAGAATTTCTTAAAAACTGTCCAGTTTTGGCTTGAATGGCCAAAATTTCACGGTTTTGGTATTTTAAGGTCCCTTAGACCCCAGTGGGACTAAAGTATATTAAATGTGAACTTATTTTAACTGTGCGTTACCGCGCGAAAAGCGCTACCGCGTATTGCCGCTCGAAAAGTGCTCCCGCGTGCTGCCGCTCAAAAAGCGCTCTAGCGTGATTCAGCGCGCTGCAGCGCTGATGAATCTAAAAGTTATATCTAAATAAAGAGAAAAATTCATTTACTTAAGATCTTTATGCTGCTCCTAAATCAATTTTTTCTATCTTTTTCAGGGAAATGGAATCCAAAGGAGTTCCAAGGCATTTCTGCAGAGTTTTTAAAATTTATTAAAGGAATCTGCTCCAGCGCGCTACCGCGCGTCGCAGCGGGCTGCGACGGAAACCTCTAATTTATATATAATTGATTGCCTAAACTAATTGAACAGTAATCACGGACTGACCCGCTACAACGCGCGGTCGTGCGTTGCACCGGTCTGCAGCAAAATTATCTCTAAATTATACAAACAGGGGGCTCAACTAATTGAATAGTATTTTTCGCGGAATGACCCGTTACAGCGCGTGGTCGCGCGTTGCAGTGGTCTGCAGTGGAAATATTCATAACTATAAAAAACGGAGGCTAAATTAATTGAACAGTGTTTTTCATGGAATGACCCGCTACAGCGCGAGGTCACGCGCTACAACGGTCTGCGGCGGAAATATTTTTACTTGAAAAAATGAAAAGAGAAGTAATTGAACAGTGTTTTTATTTTGAATGACCCGCTACAGTGTGTAGTCGCGCGCTGTAGCGGTATGCAGTGGGACATCTTCCAAACCTCAAACGCGGTAGCGCGCGGCAGCGTGGGACTTAGCGAATGTGCTAGAGATCATTAAACGCTGTAGCGCGCCAGAGTGCGCTTCAGCGCGCTGTAGCAGCCCGCTGCAAAAATTTTCCAGACATGCATTTATTGCGGCTGGGTATAAGACCTCTATCCTGCATTTTGTCCCCAGCCATAATTCCCTGTTGCAACTCAGTTTATTTGGAAAAGAAAGATTTGAGGTGATGTTTTGGGTAAACAATTGAAGATTATTGTCACCTCACCATAAATGGAGGTTATTGTCATGATGAATTCAGATTTTTATATGGAAAAGTTGGTTTGAAATGGAGAGGAGGATGGCAGCCCCCCCTTCCTATAAATACCCCTCCTCTCGACTAGAGGAGGGTTCACAATTTTAGCCAAATTCTACAAAGTAGGGAGGAGAGCCAAGGGAAAAGAAGAACCCCTCAAGGGTGGCAAGGCAAGCTCTTGCTTTGGAAAAGGAGGAAGAAGGCAACACTAGAGACCTAAGGAGGGAACATTGAGAAGGAGAAGAAGGATTCCGGAGAACTTCTACGGAGTGTTCCTAGTATCTTTTAAACTCCACTCTTGTATTTCTTTTTAGTTGATCATAAAAGGGTCTTTATCCATGTATGTGTTTTTCTTCTTTTCTTGTACAATGAGTAGCTAAACTCCCTTGGGGAGAGTTGGGGGTGTAATCTCATTTGCATGATGTAATATTAATGTATGAATATTTTCCCTCAAGCATAATTTATTTGCGATTTTAATGCCTTACTAAGAAATTTTTGTCTAATTAGCCTTGAATGTGATTATGAGAAAAGAATTAAAAAAAAAAAACAAACTCCAAGAACTAATTGGCTTGTGCTCCTTAGCTCACCTTAGGTTGGATGCTAGATTGTGAGTGCACGAAGGCTTGGAACTATATGAGAAAGCTCATAAGCTCAATGCACCTGAATCTAAGCTCAACCAAAGAGTTGATGCAAGTGATGTTGAGACCCATTAAATGAGCTCCTTAGCTCAACATAATTGAGGTAGAGGAAGGAAGTGTTGAGTGCTCATAAATTAAGTGACATAGTCATTGAGCCCAACATATGAATCAATCATCTCAACTATGTATGATGTGAGTGATGCTCATAGTGAAAATCAATGCTTGTAAGATCTGAAGGTTAAAAAATCAAGCTCTCCTTGATCAAGAGAATAATATTAAAATTTAAATCCCAAGAATCTTATAAGAATCTTTATGCCAAAGTAGAACCGAATGTGAGTTCATTTTATGCATGAGATTTGAACTTGTAAGACCTTGAGCTAGACTGAAGGACAACAATGTGCACTTGATTTTAATTAAATTAAATGATAAAGCTTGAGAAACCAATCTACATGAATATTATGTCATGGCATGTGGTATGGCCCCAACACTCCTTTTTTTTAAATCTTGTTATTTTTACTTAGTGAATATTTGTACTTATTTTAGACTACTCATCTAATACATACTATAGCTTAAACATTATTGAGAATAGATACACCTGAGTGCCAAATCAACCAATTCTCTGAGGATTGATAAATTCCTGGAAAGTCACACTTTCCACTTATTACTTAAGACCACGTACACTTGCGTGCAAGCGCAGACGTGTATTTACAGTCTGTCAAGCTCCTAAAATTACAAAATGCATAGAATTTCTTAACAACTACCCAGTTTTGGCTGAAATCGCCAGAATTTCACAGTTTTGGTATTTTAAGGTCCCTAGGACCCTAGTGGGACTGAATTATATTAAATGTGAACTTATTTAGCTGCGCCCTGCCGTGCGAAAAGCGCTACTGCCCACTGCAGCGTGAAAAGCGCTCCCGCATGCTACCATGCGAAAAACGCTACCTCTCATTACCGCACGAATAGCACTCCAGCCCGATTCAACGCACTGCAGCGCCTAAAATTGCAAAATGTCTAGAATTTCTTAAAAATTGGCTAGTTTTTTATTGAAATAGCCAAAACTTCATGGTTTTGTATTTTAAGGTCCCTAGAACCCTAGTGGGACTGAATTATATCAAATGTGAACCTATTTTAGCCTTGCGTTGCTGCGCGAAAAGCGCTCCCGTGCGCTGTCGCTCAAAAAACGCTCCAACGCGATTCAGCGCGCTGCAGTGCCTGAAATTGCAAAATAACTAGAATTTCTTAGAAACTGCCCAGTTTTGGCTTGAATGGCCAAAATTTTATGGTTTTGGTATTTCAAGGTCCCATGGACCACAGTGGGACTGAATTATATTAAATATGAACTTATTTTAGTCACGCGTTACCGCGCGAAAATCGCACCCACGCGCTGCTGTGCGAAAAGCGGTACCGTGCGTTACCGCGAGAAAAGCGTTCCAGCGTGATTCAGCGCGCTGCAGCACCTGAAATTTCAAAATGCATAAAATTTTTTAAAAATTGCCCAGTTTTGCCTGAAATGGCCAAAACTTCATGATTTTGGTATTTTTAAGGTCCCTCGGATCCCAGTGGAATCGAATTATGTCAAATGTGAACCTATTTGAGAAGCGCGCTGCCGTGCGAAAAGGGCTACCGCGCACTGTAGTGCGAAAAGCGCTCCCGCGCGCTGCCGCGCGAAAAGCGCTCCAACGCGATTCAGCGCGCTGCAATGCCTAGAATTTCTTAAAAACTGCTCAGTTTTGACTGAAATGGCCAGAACTTGATGGTTTTGCTATTTTAAAGTCCCGAGGACCCTAGCGAGACTGAATTATATCAAATGTGAACATATTGTAGACACGCGCTACCGTGCGAAAAGAGCTACCGTGCGAAAAGCGCTCCCGCGTGCTGCCGCTCGAAAAGCGCTCCAGCACAATTCAGCGTGCTGCAGCGCCTAAAATTGCAAAATGCATAGAATTTCTTAAAACTGCCCAGTTTTGGCTGAAATCGCCAAAATTTCACGATTTTGGTATTTTAAGGTCCCTAGGAACCTAGTGGGACTGATTAAATCAAATGTGAACTTATTTTAGTTGCGCGCTGCCGCACGAAAAGTGCTACCGCCCACTCCAGCACAAAAAGCGCTCCCGCGCTGCCGTGCAAAAAGCGCTACCTTGCGAAAAGCGGTCTAGCGCGATACAGCGTGCTGTAGCGCCTGGATTTGTAAAATGCATAGAATTTCTTAAAAACTGCCCAGTTTTGGCTGAAATTGCCAAAATTTCATGATTTTGGTATTTTAAGGTTCCTAGGAGCCTAGCCGGACTGATTTATATCATATATGAACTTATTTTAGCTGCGCCTTGCCACGCAAAAAGCGCTCCAGCGCAATTCTGCGCGCTTGCAGCGCCTGAAATTGCAAAATGCCTAGAATTTCTTAAAGACTGCCCAGTTTTGACTGAAATTGCCAAAACTTCACACTACCACCCGCTGCTGCGCAAAAAGCGCTACCTGGCGCTGCTGCACAAAAAGCGCTACTGCGCGAATAGCGCTCCAGCACGATTTCGCGCGCTGCACTGCCTGAAATTGCAAAAGACCAAGAATTTCTAAAAAACTGCTCAATTTTGCCTGAAATGGCCAAAACTTCATTATTTTAGTATTTTAAGGTCCCTAGGACCCTAGCGAGACTGAATTATATCAAATGTGAACCTATTGTAGCCGCGCTACTGCGCAAAAGAGATACCGCGCGAAAAAAGATACCGCACGCTGCGCAAAAAGAGATACCGTGCGCTGCAGTATGAAAAGCGCTACGGCGTGCTACCGCTCGAACAGCGCTCCAGCGCGATTTAACACGCTACAGCGCCTGAAAATGCAAAATGCATAGAATTTCTTAAAAACTGCCCAGTTTCGGCTGAAATTGCGAAAATTTCACGATTTTGGAATTTCAAGGTCCCTAAGACTCTAGTGGGACGAATTATATCAAATGTGAACTTAATTTAGCCGCGCGCTGCCGCGCAAAAAGCGCTACTGCCCACTGCAGTGTGAAAAGCGCTCCTATGCGCTGTCGTGTGAAAAGCGCTACCGCGCGAAAAGTGCTTCAGCACGATTCAGCGCGCTGCGGGGCCTGAAATTGCAAAATGCATAGAATTTCTTAAAAACTGCTCAGTTTTGACTGAAATGGCCAAAACTTCACGGTTTTGTATTTTAAGGTCCCTAGGACCCTAATGGGACAGATTTATATCAAATGTTAACCTGTTTTAGTTGTCGCACGAAAAGCGCTCTCACGCGCTGCCGCTCGAAAAGCACTCCAACCCGATTTTGTGCGCTGCAGCGCCTGCAATTACAAAATGCCTAGAATTTCTTAAAAACTGCCCACTTTTGGCTTGAATGGCCAAAATTTTACAGTTTTGGTATTTTAAGGTCCCTTGGACTCTAGTGGGACTGAATTATATCAAATGTGTACCTATTTTAGCCGAGCGCTGCCGCGCAAAAAGCACTACTGCGCACTGCCATGTGAAAAGCGCTCCAATGCTATTCAGCGCGCTATAGCGCCTGAAATTGCAAAATGCCAATAATTTCTTAAAAACTGCTTAGTTTTAACTAAAATGGCCAAAACTTCACGGTTTTGGGATTTTAAGGTCCTTAGGACCTTAGTGGGAGTTAATTATTTCAAATGTGAACCTATTTTAGCCGCGCACAAAAAGCGCTGCCGCGCAAAAAGTGCTACAGTGCGCTCCTAGCACATTGCAGCGCGCTGTAACGCCTGAAATTGAAAAAAATGCCCAGAATTCCTTAAAAATTGCGCAGTTTTGGCATAAATGGCCAAAACTTGACGATTTTGGTATTTTCAGGTCACTTGGACCCTAGTGGGACTGAATTATATCAAATGTGAACTTATTTTAGCCGCGCATTATCGCGTAAAAAGCGCTACCACGCGCTCACGTGTGAAAAGTGCTCCCGCGTGCTGCTGCTCGAAAAGCGCTCCCGCGTGCTGTCGCTCAAAATGCGCTTCAGCGTGGTTCAGCGCGCTACAGCGCCAGAAATTGCAAAATACCTAAAATTTCTTTAAAAATGCCCAGTTTTGGCTGAATTAGCCAAAATTTCACGATTTTGGTATTTTAAGATCCCTTGGACCCTAGTGGGCCTGAATTATCACAAATGCGAACTTGTTTTAGCCACTAGCTGCCGCACGAAAAGCGCTAGCGCGTGCTGCCACGCGAAAAGCAATATCGCGCGCTGCTACGCGCTACAGCACGACAGAGGCTGCTGCGGGCTGCCGCGCAAAAAACACTCCAGCACAATTCAGCGCGCTGCAGCGCCTAAAATTGCAAAATACCAAGAGTTTTTTAAAAACCGCCTAGTTTTGGCTGAAATGGCCAAAACTTCACGATTTTGGTATTTTAAGGTCCCTAAGACCCTAACAAGACTGAATTATATCAAACGTGAACCTATTTTAACCGCACCCTGCAGCCCGAAAAGCGCTACCCCGCATTGCTGCACGAAAGGCGCTGCTGTGGGAAAAGCGCTCCAGGCGCATTTCAGCGCGCTGCAGCGCCTGAAAAGGTAAAATGCCTATAATTTTTTAAAAACTGCCCAGTTTTGGCTGATGAAATGACCAAAATTTCAGGGTTTTGGTATTTTAAGGTCCGTAGGACCATAATGGGACTGAATTATATCATATGTGAACCTATTTTAGCTGTGGGCTGCCGCGCTCTGCAGCGCAAAAAGTGTTACCGCGCGAAAAGCGCTCCAGCGTGATTCATCGGGCTGCAGCGCCTGAATTGCAAATTGCCAATAATTTCTTAAAAACTGCTTTGTTTTGGCTGAAATGGCGAAAACTTCACGGTTTTGGTATTTTAAGGTCCCTTGGACCCTAGTGGGACCGAATTATATCAAATGTGAACTTATTTTAGTTGCATGTTGCCGCGCGAAAGCGTTACCACGCGAAAAGCGCTCCAACGCGATTCAGCGCGCTGCAACTAATGAAATTGCAAAATGCATAGAATTACTTAAAAACTGTCGACTATTGGCTGTGAAATGACCAAAATTTCATGGTTTTCGAATTTTAAAGTCCATAGGAACCTAGTGGGATAGAATTATATCAAATGTGAACTTATTTTAGCTGCACGCTGCTGCGTAACAAGCGCTACCGCGCTCTATAACGCGAAAAGCGCCACTGCGCGCTGCCGCGTGAAAAGCGCTCCAGCACGATTCAGCACGCTGCAGCGCCTGAAATTGCAAAATGCATAGAATTTCTTAAAAACCCTCCAGTTTTGGTTGAAATGGCCAAAATTTCACGGTTTTTATATTTTAAGTTTCCTAGGACCCTAGTGGGAATGCATTATATCAAATGTGAACCTATTTTAACTGCGCGCTGCCCCGCAAAAAATGTTCCCGCGTGCTGTAGTTCGAAAAGCGTTCCTGCGCGCTGCCACGCGAAAAGCGCTACCGTGCGTTGCTGTGCGAAAAGTGCTCCAGCGCGATTCAGCGCGCTGCAGCACCTGAAATTGCAAAATGCCTACAATTTCTTAAGAACTGCCCAATTTTGACTAAAATGGCCAAAACATCACGGTTTTGGTATTTTAAGGTCCCTATAACCATAGCGGACGAAAAGCGCTACCGCGCGCTGTCGCGTGCTGCCGCGCGAAAAGTGCTACCGCGCGCTGTAGCGCGCGAAGCGCTACCGAGCACTGCAGCTTGAAAATAGCTCCAAGGCGTTTCAGTGTGCTGCAATGCCTGAAATTCCAAAATGCCTATAATTTCTTAAAAACTGCCCAGTTTTGGTTGAAATAGCTAAAATTTCATGATTTTAGTATATTAAGGTCCCTAGGACCCTAGCTGGATTGAATTATATCAAATGTGAATCTACTGCAGATGCGCTAGAGCGCAAAAAATGCTACCACGTGAAAAGTGTTACCGAGCACTGCTGCGCGCAAAGCGCTACCACGCAAAAAGCACTCCAGCGCGATTCAGCGCGTTGTAGCGCCTGAAATTACAAAATATCTAGAATTTCTTAAAAACTTTCCAGTTTTGATTGAAATGGCCAAAACTTGAGGGTTTTAGTATTTTTAGGTCCTTATGACCCTAGCGGGACTGAATTATAACAAATGTGAACCTATTGTAGCCGCGTGCTACAGCATGAAAAGCGCTACCGCACGAAAAGCGATACCGAGCACTGCATCGCGAAAAGTGCTACCACGCGTTGCCGCACGAAAGGCGCTCTAGCGCGATTCAGCGCCCTACAGTGCTGAAATTGCAAAATGCCTAGAATTCCTTAGAACCTGTCCGGTTTTGGTTGAAATGGCCAAAACTTCACGGTTTTGGAATTTTTAGGTCCCTAGAACCCTAGCGGGACTGAATTATATCAAATTTGAACCTATTTTAGCCGCGCCCTGCAGCACGAAAAGCGCTATTACGGGCCGCCGCTCGAAAGCGCTCCAGCGCGATTAAGCGCGCTGCCGCGCCTGAAATTACAAAATGCTTAGAATCTCTTAAGAACTGTCAGTTTTGGCTGAAATGGCCAAAATTTCACAGTTTTGGTATTTTAAGGTCCCTTGGACCCTAGTGAGATAGAATTATATCAAGGTGTGCCTATTTTAGCCGCACGCTGTAGCGCGAAAAGTGTTACCGCGCGTTGCCGCGCAAAAAGCGCCCCCGTGCGCTGCCGCGCGAAAAGCGCTACCGCGCGAATTGCGCTGCAGCGCGCTGCAATGCCTGAAATTGCAAAATGCGAAGAATATCTTAAAAACTGCTTAGTTTTGGCTGAAATCGCCAAAACTACACGATTTTCGATTTTAAGGTCCTTAGGACCCTAGTAGGACTCAATTATATCAAATGTGAACCAATTTTAACTGCGCCCAGAGCGAAAAGCATTATTGTGCTCTGCCGCGTGAAGAGCGGTTCAGCACTTTGCAACGCGCTGTAACGCCTGAAATTGCAAAATACCTATAATTTCTTAAAAACTGCCCAATTTTGGCTGAAATGGCTAAAACTTCACGGTTTTGGTATTTTAAGGTACCTAAGACCCAAGTGGGACAGAATTATACCAAATGTGAACTTATTTTAGCCCCGCGCTGCACCGCGAAAAGTGCTCCAGCGCGCCGCAGCGCTTTGCATCGCGCTGTAACGCGTGACATTGCAAAATGCCCAGAATTCCTTAAAAAATGCGCAGTTTTGGCTGAAATGGCCAAAACTTCTCGGTTTTGGTATTTTAAGGTCCCTTGGACCCTAGTGGGACTGAATTATATCAAATGTGAACTTATTTTAGCCACGCATTATTGCGTAAAAAGCACTACCGCGTGCTGCCGCTCGAAAAGCACTCGAGCGCGATTCAGTGATCTGCAGCGCCTGAAATTGCAAAATGCCTAGAATTTCTGAAAAACTGCTCAGTTTTTGCTGAAATAGCCAAAATTTCACAATTTTGGAAATTTAAAGTCTTTAGGACCCTAGTGGGACAGAATTATGTCAAATGTGAACCTATTTTAGCCGTGCGGTGCTGCATGAAATGCGCTATAGCGCTCTGCAGCATGAAAAGCGCTACCACACGCTGCCGCGTGAAAACCGCTACCGCACGAAAAACGCTCCAGCGCGATTCAGCGCGCTACAGCGCCTAAAATTGCAAAATACCTAAAATTTCTTAAAAACTGCCCAGTTTTGACTGAATTGGCTAAAACTTCACAGTTTTGGTATTTTAGGGTCCTTATAGCTCTAGTGAGACATAATTATATCAAATGTGAACTTGTTTTAGTCGTGCGGTGCTCTGCGAAAAGTGCTACCGTGCTCTGCAGCGCGAAAAGCGCTACCGCGCGAAAAGCGCTCTAGTGCGATTCAGCGCGCTGCATCGCCTGAAATTACAAAATACCTATAATTTCGTAAAACTGCCAAGTTTTTACTAAAATGGCCAAAAGTTCCCGGTTTTTGGTATTTTAAGGTCCTTTTTGATATAATTCAGTCATAGCGGGACTGAATTATATCAAATGTGATCCTATTTTAGCCGCGTCCTACAGCGCGAAAAGCACTACCGCGCACCGACGTGCGAAAAGCGCTACCTCACGCTGCCGCTCGAAAAGCGCTCCAGCGCGATTCAGCGCGCTGCAGCGCCTGAAATTGCAAAATGCCTAGAATTTCTTAAAAACTGCCCAATTTTGGCTTGAATGGCCAATATTTCACTATTTTGGTATTTTAAAGTTCATTGGACCCTAGTGGGACTGAATTATATCAAATGTGTACCTATTTTAACTGTGTGCCGCCGCGCGAAAATGGCCTGAAATGGCCAAAACTTCACGGTTTTAGTATTTTAAGGTTTCTTGGACCCCAGTGGGACTGAATTATATTAAATGTGAACTTCTTTTAGTCGCGCGTTACCGCGCACTACAGCGTGAATAGTGCTCCCATGTGCTGCTGCTAGAAAAGCGCTCCAGCGCGATTCAGCGCGCTGCAGCGCCTGAACTTGTAAAATGCTTAGAATTTCTTAAAAACTGCCCAGTTTTGGCTGAAATCGTCAAAATTTCACGGTTTTGGTATTTTAAGGTCCCTAAAACACTAGTGGGACTGAATTATATCAAATGTGAACTTATTTTAGCAACGCGCTGCCGCGCGAAAAGCGCTACCGCCCACTGTAGCGCGAAAAGCGCTACCATGCGCTGCCAAGCGAAAAGCGCTACCGTGCAAAAAGTGCACCAGCGCGATTCAGCGCGCTGCAGCGCTTAAAATTGCAAAATGCATAGAATTTCTTAAAAATTGCCCAGTTTTGACTGAAATGGCCAAAACTTCACGGTTTTGAATTTTAAGGTCCCTAGGACCCTAGTAGGACTGAATTCTATCAAATGTCAACCTACTTTAGCCGTGCTTTGCCGTGCGAAATGCACTACCGCGTGCTGCAGCGTGAAAAACACTTCCGTGGTGCCGCTCGAAAAGCACTCTAGCGCCATTCAGCGCGTTGCAGAGCCTAAAATTGTAAAATGCATAGAATTTCTTAAAAACTACGTAGTTTTGGCTGGAATGGACAAAATTTCATAGATTTTATATTTTAAGGTCCCTTGGACCATAACGGTACTGAATTATATCAAAGGTGAACCTATTTTAGCCGCGTACTGAGCGCGAAAAGTGCTACCGTGCGCTGTTGCGCAAAAATGCTACCTAGCGTTGCCGTGCGAAAAGCACTACTGCACGAAAAGCGCTATCTCACGAATACCGCTCTAGCGCCTGAAATTGCAAAATGCCAAGAATTTCTTAAAAATTGCTTAATTTTGGTTGAAATGCCAAAACTTCACGATTTTGGTATTTTAAGGTCCCTACGACCCTAGTGAGACTCAATTATATCAAATGTGAACGTAATTTAGCTACGCGCTACCGTGCAAAAAAGTGCTACCATGCAAAAAGCGCTACAGCGCGCTCCAGCGCTTTGCAGCGCGCTGTAACGCCTGAAATTGAAAATTCCCAGAATTCCTTTAAAGCGATGCAGTTTTGGTAGAAATGGCCAAAAATTCACGATTTTGGTATTTTAAAGTCCCTCGCACCCTAGTGGGACTGAATTATACCAAATGTGAACCTGTTTTAGCCGCGTGCTGTCACGCGAAAAGTGCTATCGCGCGATGTAGCACAAAAAGTACTTCCGCGCGCTACCGCGCTAAAAGCTCCAGCACGATTCAGCGCGGTGCAGCGCCTGAAATTGCAAAATGATAATAATTTCTTAAAAACCGCTTAGTTTTGGCTGAAATGGCTAAAACTTCACGGTTTTGGTATTTTAAGGTCCGTAGGACCATAGTGGTACTCAATTATATCAAATGTGAACCTATTTTAGCTGCGCACTACCGCGCAAAAAGCACTACCGCGCGAAAACCGCTCCAGCGCTTAGCAGCGTGCTGTACCGCCTGATCTTGCAAAATGCCCAGAATTCCTTAAAAACTGTGCAGTTTTAGCTGAAATGGCCAAAACTTCACGGTTTTGGTATTTTGAGGTCCCTTGGACCCTAGTGGGACTGAATTATATCAAATGTGAACTTATTTTAGCTGTGCGCTGCTGCGCGAAAAGCGCTACCGTGCGCCGCAACGCGAAAAGCGCTCCTACGCGCTGCCGCTCGAACAGCGTTCTAGCGCGATTTAGCACGCTGCAGCACCTGAAATTGCAAAATACCTAGAATTTCTTATAAACTGCCCAGTTTTGGCTGAAATGTCCAAAATTTTACAGTTTTTGTATTTTAAGGTCCCTTGGAGTCTAGTGGGAATGAATTATATCAAATGTGAACTTATTTTAGCTGCGAGCTGCCGCGTGAAAAGCGCTATCACGCGCTGTAGCACAAAAAGTGCAACCGCGCTGCTGCGCGAGAAGCGCTCCAGTGCGATTCAGCGCATGAAATTGCAAAATGCTAAGAATTTCTTAAAAACCACTAAAACTTCACGGTTTTGGTATTTTAAGGTCCCTAGGATCCTAGTGGGATAGAATTATATCAAATATGAACTTATTTTAGCCACACAAAATGCGCCACCGTGCATGGCCGCGCAAAAAGCGTTCCAACGTAATTCAGCGCGCTATAGCGCCTGAAATTGCAAAATACCTAGAATTTCTTAAAAACTGCCCTACTTTGGCTGAAATAGCCAAACTTTCACGATTTTGGTATTTTAAGGTCCCTAGGAACATAGTGGGACTGAATTATATCAAATGTGAACCTATTTTAGCCGCGCGCTGCTGTGCGAAAAGCGCTACCGTGTGATGTAGCATGAAAAGTACTCCCGTGTGCTGCCGCTCAGAAAGCGCTCCTGCGCGATTCAATGCGCTACAGCGCCTGTAAATGCAAAATGCCTAGAATTTCCTTAAAACTGCACAGTTTTGGCTGAAATTACCAAAATTTTACGGTTTTTGTATTTTAAGGTCCCTTGAAACCTAGTGAACATGTTATAACAAATGCGAACATATTTTAGCCGCTAGGTGCCGTGCGAAAAGCACAATCACGCGCTGCCACGCGAAAAGCCATACTGCGCGCTCCAGCTCGAAAAGTGCTACTGCGCACTGCCGCGCAAAAGACGCTATAGCGCGATTCAGCGCGCTGCAGCACCTGAAATTGTAAAATGCCAAGAATTTCTTAAAAACTACTTAGTTTTCGCTGAAATGACCAAAACTTCACGGTTTTAGTATTTTAAGATCCCATGGACCCTAGTGGGACTAAATTAAATCAAATGTGAATTTATTTTAGCTGCGCGCTACCGCGAGAAAAGCGTTACCACGCACTGTGCGCGAAAAGCGCTCCAGCACGATTCAGCGCGCTGCAGCGCCTGAAATTGCAAAATGCCTAGAATTTCTTAAGAACTGCCCAGTTTTGGATGAAATGACCAAAATTTCATGATTTTTTATTTGAAGGTCCCTTGGACCCTAGCAGGACTGAATCATATCAAATATGAACCTATTTTAGCCACGCGCTATAGCGTGAAAAGCGCTACCACGCGAGTAGCGCTCCAGCGCGATTTAGCGCACTGCAGCGCTTGAATTTGCAAATGCCAAGAATTTCTTAAAAATGGTTTTGTATTGGCTGAAATGGACAAAAGATCACGATTTTGGTATTTTAAGGTCCCTGGAATCCTAATGGGACTCAATTATATGAAATGTGAACCTATTTTAGCCGCGCGCTACCGCGCGAAAAGCACTCCAGCGCTCTGAACTGTGAAAAGCACTGCCGCACGAAGCTCAAAAAGCGCTCTAGCACGTTGCAGCACGAATAGCGCTCCAGCGCGATTTTGCGCGCTACAGCGCCTAAAATTGCAAAATGCCTAAAATTTCTTAAAAACTGTCAGTTTTGGCTTGAATGGCCAAAATTTCACAGTTTTGGTATTTTATGGTCACTTGGACCCTAGTGGGACAAAATTTTATCAAATGTGTGCCTATTTGAGCAGCAAGCCGCCGCGCGAAAAGCGCTCCAGCACGATTTAGCGCGCTGCAGCGCCTGAAATTGTAAAATGCATAGAATTTCTTAAGAACTGCCCAGTATTGGATGAAATGGCCAAAATTTCATGATTTTTTTATTTGAAGGTCCCTTGGACCCTAGCGGAACTGAATTATATCAAATCTGAACATATTTTAGCCACGCGCTGTAGTGTGAAAAGCGCTGCCGCGTAGAAATGAAATGAACATTGTAGCACACTCCATTTAGAATCCACACCATAATTTCTTAGTTTTAAGTCCTAAGACCTCCCCCACACTTAGCTCAAGCACTTATTTAAAATTTTCGGAAATTTAGATTTTCCTCCATTCATTTCTCAATATCAACATTTTATTGCTTATAATTCATTTAATCATTTTTGCTAAGCATTCTTTTACTTATATTATCTTTGAATTTTTACATTTTTGTGATTTTCATTGTTTTTGAAAAATTTAGAATAATTATGTTAATTAAGAACAACTCATAAATGTGGGAATATGAAAATTCACAAATTGAAATCTCAAAATGAAAACAAATAAAATAAGGATAAAAAGAAAAATTAAAAAATAACAAATACAACCTAATTAGTTGTTGGGTTGCCTCCCAACAAGCCCTTATTTTAGTGTCTCAGCCTGAAACAGGAAAGATCTTATGTGATTCCTTCATCAGGAAGGTCTTGAAGGGTCCATTCACCCTTCTCTTGAAAGACTCCTTCCTCCAAGTATAACTTCATACAATTTCCATTCACCTTGAAAGTGCTATTATTGGAGGCAACTTTGACAGCTCCATGAGAAAAAACTTTAGTGATGGTAAATGGTCATGTCCAACGTGATTTTAGTTTTTCAGGAAAAAGTCTTAATCTAGAGTTTAAAGTTAATACCTTCATTCCTAGTTGGAGGTGCTTAGGTTTAATTAGCTTATCATGCCATTTTTTTATTTTTTTCTTTATACAACTTGGCACTCTCATAGGCATTTAACCTGAATTCATCAAGTTCATTTAGTTGCAGCACTCTCTGCGCTCCTGCCTTTTGGTGGTCAAAATTTAATTTTTTTATTGCCCAAAAGGCATGGTGCTCAAGTTCTACCAGAAGGTGGCATACTTTTCCTTAAACGAGCTTATACGGGGGACATTCCTAGGTCTTGAAGGCAGTTCTATAAGCCCAAAGGGCATCTTGAAGTTTGGAAGTCCAGTCCTTTCTATTTTGGATCACAGTTTTTTTTAGAATTTGTTTAAGTTCTCTATTTGAGACTTCAACTTGCCCGCTGGTTTGAGGGTGATAGGGAGTACCCACCTTGTGTTTCATCTCATAACTTTTTAGGATATTCTCTAACTGCCTATTATAGAAGTGTTTTCCCCATCACTGATCAAGAATTTGGGTGTCCCAAATCTAGCTAGCAAGTATTCCTTGAGAAATTTGATCACAGTTTTAGCATCATTATTGACATATGCCACAGCTTCAACCCATTTTGAAACATATTCAACTGCCACAAGGATATACAGATTGGTATGGGGTGAGGGAAAGGGTCCCATGAAGTCAATTCCCCAAACATCGAATAGTTCAACTTCAAAAATCCTATTTAAAGGAAGCTTATCTCTTTTTGTTAAATTCCCGGTTCTTTGGCATTTGTCACAACTTTTGACAAATTCAACGGCATCCTTGAACAAATGGGGCCAAACAAATCCTGATTAAAGCACATTTGCAGCTGTTCTCTCAATTCCATGATGTCCTCCATAAGGAGATGTGTGGCAGTGGAAGAGAATATTCTTAGTGTCAGAGTCAGGAACACATCTCCTTAGGAGTTGATCATTGCAACATTTATACAGAAATGGATCATATCAAAAGTAATTTTTTATATCCGCAAAGAATTTCTTTTTTTGTTGGTAACTCATATCTTTTGGTATGATTCCTCCCGTAAGGTAATTTGCAATATCAGCAAACCAGGGAGGATCATTTGTAGCTACCCAATAGAGCTTCTCGTCGGGAAAAGATTCACTAATATCAGTCGACTTATCATGATCAATGTGGATTAATCTGGATAAATGGTCAGCAAGCACATTTTCACTCCCCTTCTTATCCCGGATTTCGAGATCAAATTCTTGTAAGAGCAACACCCAATGTATCAAGCGTGGTTTTGCCTCTTTCTGTTGGAGGAGATACTTAATGGCAGCATGATCCGTGTAAACGATAGTCTTAGACCTGATGAGATATGACCTAAATTTAGTGAAAGCAAAAATGATGGCTAATAGCTCCTTCTCTGTGGTGGCATAATTTCTATGAGCATCGTCAAGGAGTTTACTAGTGTAGTAGATCGAATAGAAGGTTCGCTCTCTTCATTGCCTAAGAACAGCACCTACTGCAAGGTCACTAGCATCACATATAATTTCAAAAGGTGAATCCCAGATTGGAGAAAAAATTATTGGAGCAGAGATCAAGGCAAGTTTTAGTGTATTGAATCATTTTAGACAATCATTATCAAAATTGAACTCAACATCCTTTCCAAGCAATCTACAAAGCAGCATACTTATATTTGAAAAATCCTTGATAAATCTTCAACAAAAACCAGCATGCCCTAGGAAGCTTCTAATTCCTTTAACATTGATGGGAGGAGGAAGTTTATCAATAACTTCAATCTTAGCTTTATCGACCTCTATCCCCCTCCTAGAAATTAAATGACCAAGAACGATACCCTCTTAAACCATAAAATAACACTTTTCCCAATTCAAGATTAAATTCGACTCTTCACATTTTTTAACACCTTTCCTAGATTAATTAGGCAATGATCGAAAGAGGTTCAAACCACAGAAAAATCATCCATAAAAATTTCTAAGAACTCTCCTATCATGTCAAAGAAAATTGCCATCATACAGCGTTGAAAGGTGGCAGGGGCATTGCACAGATCGAAAGGCATTCTCCTAAAGGCGAATGTTCCAAAGGGGCAGGTAAACGTTGTTTTCTCTTGGTCTTCGGGCACAATCAGGATTTGTCTGTATCTAGAATAACCATCAAGAAAATAGAAATAAGGATTTCCTGCTAATTTATCAAGCATTTGGTCAATGAAGGGAAGGGGATAATGGTCTTTTCGAGTTGCTTTATTTAATCTACTATAATCGATGCAAACTTGCTAACCAGTCACAGTCCTAGTGGGGATTAGTTCATTATTGCTGTTGAGGACAACAGTCATCCCACTCTTTTTGGGAACTACATGTATGGGGCTCACCCAAGGGCTATCAGAAATAAGGGAAAATGATCCCGACATCTAAGAGCTTGATGATTTCCTTGTGAATAACTTCCTTGATATTTGGGTTTAATCACCGCTGAGGTTCAATTGAAGGCTTAGAACTGTCCTCCAAAAGGATACGATGCATACAAAGAGTTGGACTAACCCCTTTAAATCAGCAATACTCCATCCTATTGCCTTCTTGTGTTCTTTTAAAAACTTTACATAAAAGATTCTCTTGATGTTTAGTTAATAATAGAAGGAAATTATTACAGGGAGGGTATGTGTATTTTAAATGTGAGGGAAGAGGTTTTAATTCAATTTTAGGAGGGCAAATTATCAAAGGTTGAATCATCTTCCTTTCTTTCAATCAATTCTTCAATAACCTCTGTTTCAGTGGGATCTTATATTCCTCACTTCCCACCATTCCCTCTTCTCCCACATCTTCCATTAACCCCACTTCTTCTAAAATTATTGATCTCTCAACAATCCTCATTTAACTTAGAAGAGTGTTTCATAAAATCATTCACATGAAATTTAATCTCTTCCTCTCCATATCGCAACATCAATTCCCCTTTATCAACATCAATTAAGGTTCAGTCCTGTGGCCAAGAATGGTCTTCCTAAAATAATGGGAATCTCTTTATTTTCATCTTCCATGTCCAAGATTATGAAGTCTGCTGGGAAGATGAACTTGTCAACCCTTACAAGAATATTTTCCATAATTCATAAGGGAGATTTTACAAATCTATCGGCGAATTGGAGAAGAATAGAAGTAGGTTTTAAATGATCAACTCCTAGTTTCTTGAATATGTAGAAATGCATCAAATTAACAAATGCACCAAGATCACAAAGGGCCTTTTGAAAAGATTGGCATCCAATCGTGCATGGGATAGTGAAACTCCCAGGATCCTTCTTTTTAATGGGAATTCTTCTTTGAAGGATAGCACCACATTCTTCTGTTAATGCCACGGTTTCCTTTTCATCAATCTTCCTTTTCTTGGATAAGATATCTTTCATAAACTTAGCATTACTAGGCATTTGTTCTAGGGCTTCTGCGAATGGGATATTGATGTGGAGGGTTTTAAAGGTCTCGAGAAATTTTTGATATTGGACATCTAATTTCTCCTTATCCATCCACTGAGGATAAGGCATATGAAGGGTTCCCTTAGGTGGGTCTCTACGTTCTTCCATCTGCGGCAATCCCTTTCCACACTCTTATTTGTCCTTACTGTTTCTCCTTCATCCCTTTCCTCTCTTGATTTAGAGATGTCTTCACTATTCTCTTCTCTTACAATCTCGTGAGTGACCCTTCGACTTCTTAAGGTTATTGCATGCCCTGATTCATTCTCACAATCCTCGATCGCCCCTACTAATGAAGGTTGTTCTAACTGTTTTATTATATCCTTCAATTTTTGTTCAATTCTTTTAACCGTTTCTTCTTATCTGAGGAGAGTGTGCTCATGCCTATTTAGTGTGACATCACTTTTATTTATTAATTCTATAGTTCGAGCATCCAAATTCCTTAAATGAATTTTTAAATCTTTCTCCGTTCCTCACATGATTCATGATCATGTTAACATCTCTAGAATCCCCATCACTATCCTGAAATGAGCTCACATAGCCAAATTCGAGCTTTTTGTTAAGTTGAGAGATTTGATTTTGCAGTTATAGAATTAGATGTGAGTTTACTAGTGAATTATACTCTTTTTTATCTTAGGTGGTCAGTTCCTTTGTAGAGGCCATTGGTAGGCAGTTGTTTGCCATTTCTTCCAAGAGGTCATAGGCTTCCCCTTGGGTTTTTCCACTAATGGATCCCCCGGCGGCCGCATCAAATGAGTGTCCTCATTGGAGTGTTCAAACCATTGTAAAAGGTTTACACTTGCATCCAGAGAGGGAACCCATGAAGCGAGCAACATCTGAGGTACTCCTTAAAGCGTTCCACCATCATAGAGAGTCTCACCTTCCATCTGAGTAAAGTTGGTGATCTCAGTTCTCAACCGTGCAGGTTTTAGCCGGAGGGAAGTATTTGTCTAAGAATTTCTTAGCCAAATTATCCCAAGTACAGATAGAATCGCTCAGTAAATACTTGAGCCAACTCTTGGCTCTATCTCTCAGTGAGAAAGGAAATAGCCTCAATTTAACTTGAAGGTATCAAATATTTCAAGGAAGGTTGAAATATGTGAATTTGGATCTTCAGTGGCTAATACTCCAAACTGATTGTTTTGTACCATACTCAACATAGAGGGTTTGATTTCAAATTTATGGGCTTTTATATTTGGCCTTACAATCGCATGGGGAATGCCCCTAATAGTGGGCAGTGCATAATCTCTAAGTGCTTTACCCCCTAGGCTCTTCTAAGTTTTCAGTGAAAGTAGTCCATCACAGCTTGTTGGTTTGATAAATTTTATCCTCGCCTAGCTTGTAAGTATGTTCAGTTCTTTTTCAGGATCAAACTAGATATTCAGTACAGACTCTCTTACTCATACAAGTTTCAATAAGGCTTATCAAACACGATTTAGCAATAAATATCAAACAGATTTTCTTAAGAAATGAAAATAAACAAAAAAGAAATATAAAATGTTAGCTTGATAATTACAAAAGAAAATATAAAACTACTAATATAAAAAAAAATATAAATGCTTAAATCGCTAGCTACTTATAGAATCTTCTTAGTTCAAATCAAAAAAAACCAATTCCCTGGCAACGGCGCCAAGAACTTGACAGAGTGTAAATACACGTCTGCGCTTGCACATAAGTGTACGTAGGTCTGAAGTAATAAGTGGAAAAGTGTGACTTTCCAGGAATTTATGAACCATAGAGAATTGGTTGATTTAGCACTAAAGTATATCTATTCTCACTAATAGTTTAAGCTATAGTATGTATTGGTTGGATTGGTCTAAAATTAGCACAAATATTCACTAAGTAAAATAAGCAAGATTAAAGAAAGAGGAGAGTTGGTACTATCCCACATACAATGATATAATGCTCATGTAAATTTATTTCTCAAGCTTTATCATTTATTTAATTAAAATCAAGTGCACATTATTGTCCTTTAGTCTAGCTCAAAGGCTTACAAGTTCAAATCTCGTGCACAAAATGAACTCATATTCGGTTCTACTTTAGTACAAAGATTCATTGTAAAATTCTTGAGATTTAAAGTTAATTCATTTTCTCTTTATTCAAGGAGAGTTTAAATGTTCTTAAATCTTAGGATCTCACGAGCATTGAATTTCTACTACGAGCATCACTCGCATCTCACATAGTTGAGATGAGGGAATCACATATTTGGCTCAACGACTATGTCATCTTAGTTCATGAGCACTCAACATTTCATTACTCAATCTCAATTATGTTGAGCTAAGGAGCTCATTTAGTGGGTCTTAGCATCACTTGCATCAACTCCTTAGGTTGAGCATAGATTGAGGTGCATTGAGCTCAAGAACCTTCTCACATGGTTCTAAGCTTTTATGCACTCAAAATCTAGCATCCAACCTAAGGTGAGCTAAGGAGCACAAGACAATTAGATCTAGGATTTTTTAGTTCTTTTCTCATAAACACGTCAATGACTAATTAGATGAAAATTTCTTAGTAAAGGCATTAAAATCACAAATACATTATGCTTGAGGGAAAACATTCATACATTAATATTACATCATACAAAATGGGACTTCATCCCAACCCTCCCCAAGGGGAGTTTAGTTACTAATTACACAAGAAGATAAGGAAGACACATACATGGACAAAGATCCTTTCATGGTCAACTAAAGAGAAAATTACAAGATTGAGTTTAGAAGATACTAGGAACGCTCCGTAGAAGTTCTCCGGAATTCTTCTTCTCCTTCTAATTATCCTCTCCTTAGGTTGCTAGTGCTGCTTTCTTCCTCTTCTCCCTTTGCAAAAGCTTGCCTTGCCACCCTTGGGGAGTTCTCTCTTCGTTGGCTCTCCTCCTTAGTTGATTTTTGCTAAAATTGTGAACCCTCCTCTAGTCAAGAGGAGTGTATTATAGGAGGGGGGAGGCTGAATTCTCCTCTTCATTTGCAACCAAAATTTTCATAAAGAATTTTGAATTCATCATTGCAATATTTTTCTATTAATGGTGAAGTGACAATAATCTCATTTCTTTACCCAAAATATCACCTCAAAGCTTCCCATTTTAACAAAAAATGGCTGCTGCAGGAAATATGGCTGGAGATAAAATTCAGGATAGATGTCATGCCTCCAGCCACATTAAATGCAGTGTCTGCGAAAAGTGCTCCAGCGCAATTCAGCGCGCTACAGCGCCTAAAATTGCAAAATGCATAGAATTTCTTAAAAACTGCCCAGTTTTGGCTGAAATGGCCAAAATTTCACGGTTTTGGAATTTTAAGGTCCCTAGAACCCTATTGGGACAGAATTATATCAAATGTGAACCTATTTTAGTCGTGTGCTACCCGCCGAAAAGCACTATCGCGTGCTGCTGCGCGAAAAGCCATATCGCGCGCTGCAGAGCGAAAAGTACTCCAGCGCGATTCAACGCGCTGCAGCGCCTGAAATTGCAAAAAGTGCTATTGCACGTTGTAGCGTGAAAAGTGCTACCGGGCGCTGCTGCTCGAAAAAAGCGCTTTAGCTCGATTATGCGCGCTGCAGCGCCAGAAATTGCAGAATGCCTAGAATTTCTTAAGAACTGCCCAATTTTGGTTTGAATGATAAAAAATTTCACAGTTTTGGGATTTTAAGGTCCCTTGTACAATAATGGAACTAATTATATTAAATGTGAACCTATTTTAGCCGCACGCCACCGCTCAAAAAGCGCTACCCGCGCTCTGCAGCGCGAAAAAGCGCTCCTACGCGCTGCCGCTCGAAAAGCGCTCCAGCGCGATTCGACGCGCTTCAGCGCCTGAAATTACAAAATGCTTAGAATTTTTTAAAAACTGCCCAGTATTGGCTGAAATAGCCAAAATTTAATGGTTTTTGTATTTTAAGGTCCCTTGGACCCTAATGGGACTGAATTATATCAAATGTGAACCCATTTTAGCCGTGAGCTGCCGCGTGAAAAGCGCTATCGCGCGCTGCAGCATGAAAAGTGCTATCGCGCGCTACCGTGCAAAAAAACGCTCTAGTGCGATTCAGGCTGGCTTGCAGTACTTGAATTTGCAAAATGCCAATAATTTCTTAAAAAACTACCTAGTTTTGGCTGAAATGTCTAAAACTTTAGGGTTTTTGGTATTTTAAGGTCCTTAGGACCCTAGTGGGACTGAATTATATCAAATGTGAACTTATTTTAAACGGCGCGCTGCCACGCGAAAAGTGCTACTTGCGCGCTAATACTGGAAAAGAGCTACCGCGTGGCCGTCGGTGCTGCGTGAAAAGCGTTACCCGCGCTTTGCAGCGCAAAAAGCGCAATTGCGCGAAAGCGCTACAACTGCGAAAAGCGCTCTAGCGTGATTCAGCGCGCTGCAGCGCCTACAATTGCAAATGCCTAGAATTTCTTAAAAAACAGCCCATTTTTGACTGAAATGACCAAAATTTCACGGTTTTGGTATTTTAAGGTCTGTAAAACCCTAGTGGGAGAAAATTATATTAAATGTGAACCTATTTTAGCTGCGCACTGGAGCACAAAAAGTTATACCGCGCGCTCCCACGCGAAAACCACTCCCGAGAAGTGCAGCGCGAAAAGCGCTCCAGCGCGATTCAGCGCGCTGGAGCGCTTGAAATTGCAAAATGCCTAGAATTTTTTAAAAATTGCCCAGTTTTGATTGAAACGACCAAAACTTCACGGCTTTGTATTTTAAGGTCCCTAGGACCCTAGTGGGACGGAATTATATCAAATGTTAACTTATTTAGCCACGCGCTATTGCGTAAAGCATCCAGCGCGATTCTTCGCGCTGCTACGCCTAAATTGCAAAATGCCTATAATTTCTTAAAAACTGCCTAGTTTTGTACTGAAATTGCCAAAACTTCATGGTTTTGGGATTTTAAGGTCCCTAGGACCCTACGCGGGACTGAATTATATCAATGTAAACTTTTTTTCGCCCCTGCTGCGCGAAAAGTGCTCCTGCGCGAAAAATGCTCCAGCATGATTCAGCCGCACTGCAGCGCCTGTAATTTCAAAATGCCTAGAATTTCTTAAAACTGCCCAGTTTTGACTGAAATGGCCAAAACTTCACGATTTTGATATTTTAAGAGGTCCCGAGACCCTAGCGGGACTGAATTATATCAAATATGAACCTATTTTAGCCACGCCCTGCTGCGCAAAATTGCTACCACGCGCGCCGCTGCCGCGAAAGCGCTCCAGCGCGCTGCAGCGCCTCAAATTGCAAAATGCCAAGAATTTCTTAAAAACTGCTTAGTTTTTGTTGAAATAGCTAAAACTTTATCGTTTGGTATTTTAAGGTCCCTAGGACTCTAGTGGGACATATTTTTATCAAAATGTGAACTTATTTTAGTCGTGCACTGCCGCGCAAAAACCGCTACGACCGCCCGATGCTGCGAGAAAAGCGCTCCGCTCGATGTAGCGCCTGAAATTGCAAAATGCCTAGAATTTCTTAAAAATTGCCCAGTTTTGGCTGAAAATCGCCAAAATTTCACGGTTTTGATATTTTAAGGTCCCTAGGACCCCAGTGGGACTG
>JACERR010000180.1:2500-15000 GCA_016760335.1 Gastrodia elata
TTTATATATGATTGTGAGTATATAAATATGTCTTACACACACACACACACACTCATCTCTATGTGTGTGTATATATATGGATCACACACACATATGTGTGTGTGTCTCACACATATATGAGCATGTATCTCTATGCATTTATAAATATACTAATCTCTATGCGTGTGTAAATATGTGTGTGTATCTCACACATATATGAGTGTGACACATGCACACACGTATGTATATATAGACACACACACTCATATACCAAACACACACAAAGGGTATATACACACAAACATATAACACATATAGATAAGTGTGTGCCTATAAATATAGAGACACATGTCTTATATATTTATAGAATATATATATCACACACACACACATATAGAGATTAATATATATGAGTGCGTGTGTGTGTGTGTGTGTGTGAATTAAATATTCATACTTACAATCATATATAAATATATATTATCTTATATGAACAGGTATCTATATATTTATATATAGTTGCGAGTATGTATACACAAACACACACATGCACATAGAGATTAATATATATTTATATATGGTTGTGATTAGTATATACAAGTGTGTGTGTTGTGCCATGTGTGTGAGCATGCATACCCAACACAGACACACGCACACACACACTCATATATATACTAATTTCTATATATTTATATATAATCTCTATGTGTGAGTATGTATATAGACACACACACACACAGATTAGTATACCTAACACTTGTATATACTCACACTGTATGTGACACACACAAATATATACAAATCTCTATGTGTGTGTGTGTTTATATATAGTATGTGTGTGTGTGTATAATACACACATAGAGATTAGTATATATGTATGAGTGTATGTGTGTGTGTTGTGAGTATGTATACCAAACACAAAGACATACATAGCACACACACACACCCAATACACAAATTGTATATATATGTATTACACATACTTGTGTGTGTCTATATATATGTATATATAAGAGTGTGTGTGTGTGTGTGTGTGTGCTGAGAGTATGTACTTGCATGTGTATGCGTATACACAAGCACAGCCGTATGCAATATATATGTATACACAAACACAGCCGTATACACACACATAGAGTATACATACTTGCATGTGTATGCGTGTGCATAACACACACACACATAAATATGCACACATAGAGATTATAATACTTGTGCGCGTGTGTGTGTTGTGAGTATGTATACCCAACACACACATATACACACAAACACACACATGGAGACATACACTTTACGGTTCTGAGTATATATATACTAATGTGGAGATAAGTATGTATACCTAACATACAAATCTCTATGTGTGTGTGAGTGTTAAGCATACAACTATATATGATGTGCACACATCTATGTGTGTGTATGTGTGTGTGTGTTATCACATACACATATATCTCTATGTGTGTGTGTGTGTACTATGTATACCCAACACATACAACACACATACAATATATATATATAATGGTACACAATCACACACACACATATGTTGTATGATAAGACACATTTGTGTGTCTAGTATTTATGTGTGTGTGCATGTGATAAGCATATATGTTTGTTGGGTTTATATACCCACAACCATATATGTGTGTGTGTGTGTTGAGTATATATATGCAACACACGCATATACACATAAATATTAATATATATATATATATATACTGTAAATATATATATGTGTGTGTTGGGTATACATACTCACACATAGAGATTAGTATATATATGTGTGTGTGTGTGTGTGTATGTTCGGTATGCATACTCACACATATGTACTAATGTGTGTGTGTCTGCACACACACACACACACACACTCATTTATATATGTCTCTACATGCATGCACACACATATATTATATAAATACACACATACATAGAGATTAGTATATATGAGTGCGTGTGTGTGTGTGTTTGTGTGTGTGTGTGTTGGGTATACATATATAGATAGATAAATATACGGACACACACACACATATTCATATATATATATATATATATATATATATATATATATAAGAATGTGTATAGGCAGACACACACGCGCGCACACACACACATACACATACAGACTCATATATAAACACTTACACACATACAAATATGCACACACATAGAGATTTGTATATATGAGTGTACGTGTGTGTGTGTGTGTGTTTATGTGTGTGTGTGTTTGTATATGTTTGTATTTGTATGTGTGTGTATTGGGTATATATATATAGATAGATAAATATATAGACACACACACACACATGTGTGTGTCTATATAATTATATATAGTTGTGAGCATGTATACCCAACACACATACTCACAACCATACACTCATAACACATGCATACACACACACAGATATATATATATATAACTCATATATATATATATATATATATATATATAGAACTCACAATCATATATCTATATATACATATATAGATATATAAGTATATAGATACACACACATATGTATTATCACATACACGCAGATAAATATATAGAGCATGTATATGAATATATAAAACATATATGTGTGTATATATATTTATATACAGTTGTGAGTATGTATACCCAACACACACAAATACACACATATATACACAAACTTATGGTTGTGAGTAATCTACACCCAACACACATATGTGTACGTGTCTATATGTGTGTGTGTTTATATGTGTATTGGGTATACATACTCACAACTGTATATAAATATATAAACACACATGTATATGTTATATATTTATATACATGCTCTATGTATTTATCTGTGTGTGTGTGATAATACATACGTGTGTGTGTCTACATACATATATATTTATATATGTGCATATGATATATAGTTGTTAGTGTGCATACCCAACACACACAGACACATGTGTTGTATACACACACATACACACACACACCACACAGAGATTAGTATATTTATATATATGTCTGTGTGTATACTGTTGTGTGTATGTATACCCAACACACACACACACATACATAGAGATTAGTATATATAAGTGTGTGTATTGTATGCATGTATTTAGACACATACACACTCACACATAGTGATAAGTATATATGTGGGTGTGGTAACACATAGTGTGTGTGTGTGTGTGACACACAAACACATATATGAGTGTGTGAATGTGTGTGTGTGTGTGTCACACACAAACACAAACACATAACACATGTATATAACATATGAGTATATGTACAGGTATACACAACCAGTGCGTGTGCTTGTGTATACGAGTATATATAGACACACACATATGTGTTATATACAAAGAGTATCTATGTGTGTATTTATGTGTGTGCTGGATATACATACTCGTAATCATAAATCTATATAGATATATATACCTATGTGTGTGTGATATATATACTCATATATACACACACAAATAATATATATAAATACACCCACATATGTGTGATCACACACACTCATGTATATAACATATGAGTAGATATAAAGATTAGTATATATAAGTGTGTCACACACATATACATAAGTATATATGAGTGTGTGTGTGTGTGTTGGGTGTGTTTGTGTGTGTTTGTTTATGTGTGTGTGTCTATATATGTGTTAGGTTTGTGTGTGTGTATGTACTTATCTCTATGTGTGGTGGGTGTGTGTGTTTGTGTATGGTGGGTATACATACTCTCATAAATATGATATGTATGTGTGTGAGTGTGGGTGTGTGTGTGTTGTGTGTCTACATACATGCATGTAGACACACATACTCATGTGTGTGTGTTGGGTACACACACACACACACACACACACACACACACACACACACACACACACACACACATATATATATATATATATCTATGTGTGTATGATAACAAATATGTGTGTGTGTTGGGTATATATACTCATACCCACACACACATATGTGTTATCACACACACATAGATATGGATACACACATACAGACACTTATAACATGAGTTGGGCATACATACTCATAACACACACACACACATATATGAGTACGTGTGTGTTTGTGTGATACTCACAACTGTGTGTGTGTGTAGATATTATATGAGTGTGCATGCATGTGTGTGGTGTGTGTGTGTGCAGTTGTGTGGGTATATATAGGGTTGTCACACACACAAACCCACACACATAGAGACATATAAACATGCACGCGATGAATGTGTGTGTGTGTGTCGTGTGTGTCGTGTGTCTATATATATATATATATATATTAATCTCTATATATTTATATACTGTCACACACACACATGTATGTATTTTTAAGTGTGTGTATATCTCTAGCACACACACATACACACACACAGTCATATATACTTATCTCCATGTGTGTGTGATACACACACACACACACATACTTTATATATGTATATAGACACACACACACACTCATATATCTCTATGTGTGTGTGTGTGTGTGTCTGTGTCTGTATACTGACACACATAAATACTCACACTGCACATGTTATATAAGTGTGAGTATATATACCAAACATAGATATATATAATCTCTATATATGTGTGTGTGTGAGTGTGTGTGTGTCACAATATATGCGTTATATTGACACACCCACACACTCACATACACTATTGTGTCTATATAACACATATGTTGTGAGTATGTATACACATCCATGTGTGTGTGTGTATACTCAGCACACACACATGCACAAATATTGAGACACACACACATAGAAATTAGTTATATACTTGGGTATACATACTCACTATCATATATATATATACACACATTCATATATGTATAATTTTACATGTATATATGAGTGTGAGTATGTGCACACACATACACACATAAACACACACTCATATATACTTATTTCTCTGTGTGTGCATTGGATATACACACACACAAACATAAGTATATATGAGTATGTGTTTGTGTGAGTGTGTGTGTGTGTTTGTTAAAGACACACACACACATATATACTAATTTATATATATATATATATATATATATATATACATACACACATACACACTCATATATACTATTCTCTATGTGTGTGCCATATATAAATATATAGACACACCTATATATATTACACTTTTACTTATCACTATGTGTGTATATATGTCGTATATGCAACACACACACACACACACACACACACACACACACACACACACACACACACACACACACACATATATATATATATATATATATACGATTATGTGTGTGTGTTGGGTATACATACACAACTATAATATACACACACACACACATATATATATATATAGACACACACACACACTCATATATACATACTCATATATATGCGTGCTATGGGTATATACACATCCATATCTCCATGTGTGTGCGAGATTAGTATATATATATATATATGTGCGTGTGTGTACGAGATTAGTATATATATACATATATATGTGTGTGTGTGTGTGTATGTGTGTGTGTGTGTGTGTGTCTATGTGTGTGTGTATATATATACTGTGTGATTATATAAATATATATACACACATACACAAATACACACATATAAAGATTAATATATATGAGTGTGTGTGGTGTGTGTGTGTGCATATTTATGGGTTGGGTATACATACTCACACACACCGTATACCCAATACACACACACACACACTACACATACACTCATATTCACTAATCTTTGTGTGTTTGTACACACAGATATATGTCTGTATTTACTAATCTCACACACTCATATATATATATATATATATGTGGTTATGAGTACGTATACCCAACACATAAGTGTGTGTGTGTGTGTTTGTGTGTGTATATGGTTATGAGTATATATAACCAACACACACACACACACAATCATATATACTTTTCTCTATGTGTGGGTGTGTGTATGTGGTGTGTGTATGTATGTATATATGCCTATGTATATATATTGACACACACACATACATATTATATACATATATACACATGTGTGTGTGTGTGTGTGTTTGTGTGTGTTGGATATACATACTTAACCTCTGTATGTGTTAGCACAGACACTGATATATATAGACACACACACACATGTTATATACATGTATACACACATGCATGCGTGTGTTAGGTATACATACTAACACACATAGGATAACACACACTCACATACACACTCACATGTGTGTGTGTGTGTATTAGGTATACATACTTGGGTATATATATACACACTCATATATAAATGCATACACACACACATAGATATAACATATGCACACACACATAGAGATTAGTGTATATGAGTGTGTGTGCGTGTGTGTGTGTGTGTATATGTGTGTATGTGTGTGTGTGTGATATAGGCACACACAGACAAAGAGATAAGTATGCATGTATACCTCACACACATAAGTGTCACACACACACATACACACACACTCATATATACTTATCTCTATATGTGTGTGTGTGTGTGCGTGATATAGGCACACACATTGACAAAGAGATAAGTATACATGTATACCTCACACACATATGTGTCTCAGACACACTAATATATACTTATTTCTATGTGTGTGTGTGTGTGTGTATGTGTGTTATATACATTTACAGTTATCTATATGTCTGTGTTTGCCTATATCACGCACACACACACACACACACACTCATATATACTAATTTATATGTGCACATGTTTGTGTGTGTGTGTAATATATATATATATATATATACTCACACTCATATACCAAACACACAAACACATACACATAGAGATTAGTATATATGAGTGTGTGTAATCGTATATGAATATGAGTGTGTGTGTGATAAACATATGCACACACATAGAGATAAATTGAGTATCCATACTGATAACACACTCATATATATGTTGTGAGCATATATACATAGTCATCTCAATAGATATAAGTATATATAAGTGTGTGCATGTGTCACACTATATGAGTCTGTGTGTGTGTGTGTATGCGCGCGTGTTGTGGCATGTGTGTGTGTGTTACCCAACATATGTGCGCGATATATATGAGACACACAGACACACACACACACAAAAAAATCAGTATACATACACCCAATCCATATACTAATCTCTCATATATACTAATCTCTATGTGTGTATATTTGTGTGTGTGATACTCATATATACTATGCACACACACACACACACACACTCATATATGCTTATCTCCATATTTGTGTGTGTGTGTGTATTGGGTAGACATACTCACAAATGTATATATATATATATATATATATATATATATATATATATATATAAGATGCACACATAGCCAACACATACGTGAGTGTGTGTGTGTGTGTGTTCAGTATACATAATTAATATGAGTGTGTGTTTTATATACATACTCATACACACACAGAAACACACATGTATATAGATTAGTATAAATGAGTTTGTATGTTTGTGTGTGTGTATGTGTGTCTAATGACACACACACACATATAGAGATAAGTATATATGAGTGTGTGTGTGTTGTGAATATGTATGCAGATACTCATAATCATATATATATATAGACACACACTCACACACACAAACACACAAATATACTAATCTCTATGTGTGTGTGTATCCATCTATATATATGGTTATGAGTATATGTATACACAGTCATAACAAATATGGACACACACAACATATAAGGATAAGTATGTATGTGAGTATGTATACCCCACACACACATTCATGTGTGTGTTGGCTATGTGTGCGTCTTATATATATACTGTTGTGAGTATGTATACCAAATACACACACACATGTGTCTATATCTCACACACACAAACTCAAACCCACCACACACACATATGGATCACACTCACACACACTTTATACGTGTCTGGTGTGTGTGTGTGTGTGTATCTGTGTATGAATATATGAGTTTGTGTGTGCAACACACATACTAGAGATTAGTATATAACACGTATATATTATATACTAATCTCTATGTGTGTGTCACACACACAAACACATATGTGTTATCATACACACTCAACACATGTGTCTGTGTGTGCCACACACTCATATATACTTATGTCAATGTGTGTGCGTTTGTATGTGTGTACACAAACACACATACACACACACTCATACATGTCAATATATTTATATACAATTCGCACACATACACACACACACACACTCAAATATATCTATGTATTTATATATAGTTGGCACACACACACACACACACACATATATATACAGACTCACAACCGTAGACACAAACATACACACACAAATACACACTCAAATATATTAGTATATATGTATGTGTGTGTATACTAATCTCTATGTGTGTGTGTGTGTGCTGGGTATATATATGTATCACACATATAAACACATGTGCGTGTGTGTGTTGTGTGTGTGTGTGTGTCTCTAGATGGAGATAAGTATATATGAGTGTACACATACACACTCACACACACAAATATACGTAATACATACTCATAGACAAACACACACATAGAGATGGGTATACATATTCACAACCGTATATATGTATATAGACACACACACAAACACACACACATAAGGATTAATTTTTATGTATAAGCAACACACACACATACACACACACCCACACACACACTCATATATACTAATCTCTACACACATGTGTGTGTCTATATATATGAGTGTGTTGTATACGTGTGTGTGTGAGTGTAAGTGTAAGTTCGGTATACATACTCATATAAATGTGTGTGTGTTATATAAATAAATAGATATATACACATGGTATTCATACTCTATATATATATATATATATATATATATATATTAGTATATATAATTGTCACACACATAGATATATATTAATCTCTATGTGTGTGTGTGTGTATGTGCCTATAACATACTCATATATGTGTGTGTGTGTGGGCATATATGAGTATGTGAGTGTATGTGTGTGTGTGTGAGCGTGTGTGAGATTATATATGTGTGTATGTATACCCAACACACTCATATATACTTATCTCTATGTGTGTCTATGTGTGAGAGATTATATTTATATATGAGTATGTATACCAACACACTCATATATACTTATTTCTATGTGTGTATGTGACACACACACATTAATACATAATGCATACTTGTAGATAAACACACACATAGAGATGGTATACATATTCACAATCGTATATATATATATATATATATACACACACAATTGCACACACATATTGATTAGTATATATTAGTGTGTGTGTGTGTGTGTATCTATATATTTATATACAGTTGTGAGTACACACATACAGACACACACACACTCATATATATTTATCTCCATATGTGTATATCTATATATGAATCTTTATATGTGTGTTTATATGAGTGTGTGTGTGGGTTTCGGCATATAATTGTGAGTATATATGCCATATATAGTAGTCTCTATGTGTGTGTATTTGTGAGTGTGTGTGTGTGTTGAGTATACATATGTGTGAGTGTGTGTGTATATATATATATTTATATACGGTTGTGAGTATGAAAACTCAACACACACACACACTCATATACACTAATTTTTGCATACATGTGTGTGTCTATATATATGAGTGTATTGTATACGTGTGTGTGTGTGTGTGTCTGTATGTGTGTGTGTGTTGGGTATACATACTCATATTTATGTGTGTGTGTTATATAAATATATAGATATAAATACATGGGATATATGCTATATATATATATACATAAATATATATATATATATATATATATATATATATATATATATATTATATACATAGATAATAGTATATATGGTTGTCACAAACATAGATATATAATATAGGCACACATAGACACACTCATATATACTAATCTATATGTGTGTGCGTGTGTGTTTCCCAACACTATAAATATATGACACACACACACACACATACACACACACACACACACACACACACACACACACACACATATATATATATATGAATGTGTGTGGGTTCTCTACATGTGTGTGTTTGTCTATATAATATATACATGTGGGTGGGTATTCATACACATAACCATATATAAATATATAGACACATACACACATAGAGAGAAGTATATATGTATTTTTTTGTATAGGCACACTCATATAAGCTAATCTTGATATGTGTGTGTGTGTATGTGTGTGTGTGCGTGTGTGTGAGTATATATACCTAACACACACACAACACACATAGATATAACACACACACACTCATGTATACATACTCTGTGTGTGTGTGTGTGTATGTGCATGTGTATTGGGTATATGCACATACCCTCACACACACATATACATATACTTATCTCAATGTATACATAGTTGTGTGTGTGTGTGTTTGTGTTGGGTATACATACTTGGGTATACATACTCATAGTCATATATAAATATACATATATGTTGACCCATATGTGTTATATCTATATATGCACAAACTATATAACACACACACACAAATGGAGATAAGTATATATGAGTGTGGGTGTGTATGTCAAAATAAGTGTGTATGTGTGTGTGTGCATGTGTGTCTGTGTGAGTATGGATACCCAACACATAATAGATACATATATGTGTGTGTGTTGGTTTTTGTGTGTGTGTGTGTGTGTGTGTGTGTGTGTGTGTGTGTGTGTGTGTGTGTGTCTATATATATATATATTTATATTTATATTTATATATATATATATATATACGGTATGTGTATATATACGATTGTGAGTATGTATACCCAACACACACACACACACATCGAGATTAGCATATATGAGTGTGTGTGTGTTCCCAACACACACGCACACATCAAGATTAGCATATATGAGTGTGTGTGTGTGTGTGTGCCCAACACACACACACACAATCTACATAGAGATTAGTATATATGAGTCGTGTACGCACACACACAAACACACATATGGAAGCACACATCACATACTCACAACCGTACATAGACACAACCACACATACACACTTAGAGATTAGTATATATAAGTGTACGTGTGTGTATGTACGGTTGCGAGTATGTGATAACACACACAAATGAGTGTATGTGTGTCTATATATATAGGAATATAAGTATATATATACATATGTATACACACACAATCATTAATACACACACATACACTCATATATATGTATATATGAGTGTGTGTGTATGTTGGGTATACATACTCATATATGTATACACAAATACACACTCAAATATACTACACATATGTGTTATCACACACACACACACACACACTCATATATACTCACATAGAGATATAAATAAATAGACAGACACACGTATATGTTATATATTCAGAGAGATTAATGTATATTTATCTGTGTGTGTGTGTGTGTACCCAGCACACACACATAAACTAATATACTTTTCTCTATCTATATACTTATATACGATTGTGATGTAACCCAACATACACACACACACACACATACTCATATAAACTAACTTTTATATGTGTGATTGTGTGTGTATTGTCTGTGTGTGTGTTGAGTATATATGTTTGAGATATGTATACCATGTATATGTGTTTGTGTGTATGTGTGTGTGTCAGTGTCATTATTACACACACACACACACACATAGATATATATATATATATATACTAATACTTATCTTTATATGTAATATATATATGATTGTGAGTACGTATACCCACACACACACACATATACTAATCTCTATATGTATGTGTATGTGTGTGTATCTATAGGTACTCATATAGAGATATATTAATCTCAATATATGTGCGATAGTACATATACTCAACACATTATATACGATTGTGAGTAGGTATGCCCAACACATACATACATAAAGGTTAGTATATATGAGTGTGTGTGTGTAAATGTGCATAAACACACACAGAGTATGTATACCCATTAGTATATATGAGTGTGTGTATCTGTTCTATGTGTGTGTCTATATATCTGTGTATTAATGTGTGTATATGAGTGTGTATGTTTATATATTTACATGTGTGTGTGTGTGTGCGATGGGTATACACACAACACACACACACACACACACACACGCACGCACTCACACTCACACACACACACATAAACATACACACATACACCACACTCGCACACACACACGCACACACACACGCACATACATACTCATACATACTAATGGGTATACATACTCTTTGTGTGTATACATAGTTGTGTGTGTGTTTGTATTAGATATATACACACATAGAGATAAGTATATACAAATATATATACTTGTGAATTTATCTGTGTTTATGTGTGTGTGGTGTGCTAGGTATGTATATACTCACACACATACACACACATACTCATATATACTAATCTCTATGTATGTGTATTTGTATATGTGTGTATATATAATTTAATAAACATATATAGATTTGGATATGTGTGGGTTGGTGTGTGTGTGTTTGTGTGTGTGTGTGTGTGTGCACACACACTCACTCACATATATGTGTGTTTGGGTATATATGAGTAAGTATGAGTGTGTGTGTGTCTATGTGTCTATATATAGACATACATATATACATG
>JACERR010000180.1:20000-30000 GCA_016760335.1 Gastrodia elata
TATAAGTGCACACACTCATATATACTAATATATTTATATATACAGTATGTGTGTGTGAGAGTATGTATATCATGTGTTTATATAAACACAAATCATATATATTTATATACACAGATATATATTAATATATAGATCTACACATAGAGTTAAGTATATATGAGTATACACACTCACAACAAACACAGATACACACACACACATTAGGATAAGTATGTATGTGAGTATGTATACCCAACACATACACACACACACACACACTCACATATGTGTGTGGTGTGTGTGTGTGTGTATCTGTGCCTATATATATGACTTTATGTGTACGACCACATATACTAGAGATTAGTATATAATTAATAATCTCTATGTGTGTACATCACACACATAAACACATATGTGTTATCATAGCATATAGGTATGTGATATCACACACACACTCAACACATGTGTATGTGCGTGCCATGCACTCAAATATATATGTGTGTATTTTTGTGTGTGTGTGTGTGTGTGTGTGTGTTTGTGTGTGTGCACACAAACACAAACACACACACACACACACTCATATATGTCTATATTTATATACGGTTGGCACACGCACACATATACGTCTATATATTTCTATATAGTTGGCACACACACACATAGACACATATATATTCACATAGTCACAACCATAGACACACACACACATAAACACACACTCAAAGATATTAGTATATATGAGTGTGTGTGTGTGTGTGCATAAACTAATATCTATGTGTGTATTTATGTGTGTGTGTGTGTTGGGTATATATGTGTATCACACTCACAAACGCATGTGTGTATGTGTATATGCTGTGTGTGTGTGTCTCTACATAGAGATAAGTATATATGAGCGTACACACATACTCACACATGTACGGATATACGTAATACATACTCATAGACACACACACACACATAGAGATGAGTATACATATTCACAACCATATATATGTATACAGATACGCACACATAAAGATTAATTTTTATGTATATGTAGCATACACACATACACACACTCATATATATTAATCTCTGCACACTTGTGTGTCTATATATATGAGTATGTTGTATACATGTGTGTGCGAGTATGTGTTGGGTATACATACTCATATATATATATATATATATATATATATATATAAATATATATGTGTGTGTGTGTGTGTTATATAAATATATAAATATATACATATGGTATTCATACTCTCTCTCTCTCTATATATATATATATATATATATGTAGATTAGTATATATGATTGTCATATGGATATATACTATAGGCACACACAGACACATGCATGTGTATATACTAATTTCTATATGTGTGTGTGTGTGTGTGAGTATATATACCTAACACACACACAACACACATAGATATAACACACACACTCATATATACATACTCTGTGTGTGTGTGTGTGTGTATGTGTATGTGCATGTGTGTTGGGTATATGCACATACCCTCACACACACATATACACTTATACTTATCTCTATGTATACATAGTTGTATGTGTTTGTGTTTGTATTGGGTATATATAATTGGGTATACATACTCACAGTCATATATAAATATACATGTATGTTGACCCATATGAGTTATATCTATATATGCACATACTATATAACACATACACACAAATGAAGATAAGTATATATGAGTGTGGGTATGTGTGTGTGTCAAAATGAGTGTGTGTATATGTGTGTGTGCATGAGTGTCTGTGTGAGTGTGAGTATAGATACCCAACATACAATATATATATATATATATATATATATATATATATATATATATATATATATATGTGTGTGTGTGTGTGTGTGTGTGTTGGTTTGTGTGTGTGTGTGTATATATATATGTATATATATATATTTATATATATATACAGTATGTGTATATACTATTGTGAGTATGTATACCCAACACACACACAGATATAGAGATTAGTATATATGAGTCATGTGCACACACACACAAACACACATATAGAGATGCACATCACATACTCACAACCCTACATACACATAACTACACATATACACACTTAGAGATTAGTATATATGAGTGTATGTGTGTGTATGTACGATTGTGAGTATGTGATAATACACACAAATGAGTGTGTGTGTGTCTATATATATAGGAATATAAGTATATATATACATATGTATACACACACACATTAATACAGATACACACACACTCATATATCTATATATATGAGTGTGTGTGTGTATATTGGGTATACATACTCATGTATGTATACACAAACACATACTCAAATATACTACACATATGTATTATCTCTCACACACACACACACTCATATATACTCACATAGAGATATAAATAAATAGACACACATACATATATGTTATGTATTCATAGAGATTAGTATATATTTATCTGTGTGTGTGTGTGTATATCCAACACACACACACATATACTAATATACTTTTCTCTATCTATATATTATATATAATTGTGTATGCAAACTCAACATATACACACACACATACTCATATATACTTATCTTTATGTGTGTGATTGTGTGTGTTGAGTATGTGTGTTTGAGATATGTATACCATGTATATGTGTTTGTGTGTGTGTGTGTGTGTTATTATCATACACACACACACACATAGATATATATATGTACTAATACTTATCTTTATATGTATATATATAAATGGTTGTGAGTACGTATACCCACACACAAACACACACATATATACTAATCTCTATGTGTGTGTGTGTCTATATAGGTACTCACATAGAGATATATTAATCCTATATATGTGCGATCGTACATATACTCAACACATTATATATAATTGTGAGTAGGTATACCCAACACATACATACATAAGAGTTAGTATATATGAGTGTGTGTATGTAAATGTGCATAAACATACACAGAGTATGTATACCCATTAGTATAGATGAGTGTGTGTATGTAAATGTGCATAAACATACACAGAGTATGTATACCCATTAGTATATATGAGTGTGTGTATGTGGTCTATGTGTGTGTCTATATATCTGCGTATTAATGTGTGTGTATGAGTGTGTAGGTTTATATATTTACATGTGTGTGTGTGTGCGATGGGTATACACACAACACACACACACACGCACACACTCACTCACACTCACACACACACACACACATAAACATATACACATACACTACACACACACACACGCACACACACACACACATTCACACTCATATATACTAATTGGTATACATACTCTTTGTGTGTATACATAATTGTGTGTGTGTGTGTTTGTATTGGATATACATACACATAGAGATAAGTATACACAAATATATATACTTATGAATTTATGTGTGTTTATGTGTGTGTGGTGTGCTGGGTATACATACTCAGACACATACACACACTCATATATACTAATCTCTATGTATATGTATTTGTGTATGCGTGTATATATAAATTAATAAATATATAGAAATTTGGATATGTGTGGGTTGGTGAGTGTGTGTGTTTGTGGGTGTGTGTGTGTGTGTTTGTGTGTGTGTGCACACACACTCACTCACATATATGTGTATTTGGATATATATGAGTATGTATGAGTTTGTGTGTGTCTATGTGTCTATATATAGACATACATATATACATGTGTGTGTCTAAATATAGACATACACCCACACACACATATATATTATATATATGTATATACTAATATTTATGAGTATGTGTATGTGTGAGTGACATATAGATGTGTGTCTATATATAAACACACACACTCATATATACTAATATATTTATATATACGGTGTGTGTGTGAGTATATATATTGTGTTTATATAGACACAAATCGTATATATTTATATACACAGATATATATATACACACATACAGATTAGTTTACATGAGTGTATATGTGTGTGTGTCTATGTGTTGGGTATGCATACTTCAACCACATATAAATATATAGACACACACAAACACACACATATAGAGATTAGTATATATGAGTGTGTACATATGGGTGTATGTGTGTATCTGTGTGTGTTGAGTATACATACTCATAATTGTATATAAATATATTAACACACACACACACATACACACATATTAGTATATATGTGTGTGTGTCTATATATTTATATACGGTTATAAGTATATATACCCAACACACACACATACACAAACACACACTCATATATACTAATCTCTATGAGTGTCACACATGGGCATATAAACACACACACACACTATATATATATATATATATATATATATATATATATATATATATATTGTGTGTGTGTGTGTGTCTGTATACATGTATGTAGAGACACACATATAAAGATAAGTATAATCATATATTTATATACAGTTGTATATATGCCCAATACACATACACCTAGAAATTAGTAAATATATACTCACATAGAGATATATAGAGTTATGGTTGTTAGTATGCATATATACACACACACACCCTTGTCTACTTATCTCTATGTGTGTGTGCATGTCTATATTTGTGTGTGTCTGTGTGTCTGTGTGTCTATATATATACTGTTGTGAACATACACACACACATGAAGATACACACACACACAAACACACGCATATACGGATATACCCATATTAATATTTGAGTGTGTTGGGTGCACATACTTATGTGTGTGTGGGATTGTGTGTGTGTGACTATATATATATATATATATATATATATATATATATCTGTGTGAGTGTGCGTGTGTGTGTGTGTGTGTGTGTATATGAACCCATACATATATAAATATATTATGTGTGTGTTTGTGTCTTGTGCGTGTGCGTGTGTGTGTCTGTGTAAACACAGACATACTCATATATACTAGTCTCTATGTTTGTGTGTTTGCGTGTGTGTGTGTACAGATAGGTGTGTGTGTGTGCTTATTGAGTATACATACTCATAGTTGTACATAAATATATAAACACACACACACACACACACACACATAGATTAATATATATATGTGTGTATATATCTATATATTTATATACGGTTGTGAGTATATATACACAATACACACACACACACTCATATAAATTAATCTCTATGAGTGACACACATAGGCACACACGTACACACACACACTCATATATACGATTGTGAGTATATATATAAGCGCACACACACACACACACATATATATGTGTGTCTGTCTATGTGTATATATATATATATATATATTGTGTGTGTGTGTGTCTGTCTCCATGTATGTAAAAGACACAAACACACATACATATAGAGATAAGTATAAGCATATATTTAAATACGGTTGTATGTAAGCCTAACACACATGTAGAGATGAGTATATATATGTTCACATAGAGATATATAGAGATATAATTATGAGTATGTATATACAAACACACACACACAGCCACACAAATTATGAGTATATATACTTATCTCCATGTGTGTGTGGGTGTTTTGTGTTTGTGTGTGTTTGTGTATATGTATATATATATATATATCTATGTGTGCTGTGTGATATATATATTCATATATATGCACACACACACACAGCCACACAAATATAACACATACACACTCATATATATATATATATATATATGGGGTGTGTGTATGTCTATATATTTATATACGTTCTAAGTATATACTTATAGAAATACACACACACACACTCACATGTATAGAGTTATGTGAGTGTTTGTGTGTCTATATGTGTGTGTGTGTAGGGTATACATACTCACAATCATATAATATATATAGACACACACACAAATAATATATTGGAGTGTGTATTTATGTGTGTGAGTATGTGGGTATACATGTGTGTATATATATATGAGTGTAATCACCATGTGTGTGTGTAGGCACACACAGACACACACTCACACTAAACTCATATATTTATTTTTGGTTGTGAGTATGTATATATATATATAGCCACTACAACCGTATACAAATTTATATATATATATATATACATATATATATGGTGTGTGTGTGTATATGTATTTATACGAATATATGGTTGTATGTATACCCATTGCATACATACACACATACTAATATATATGTATCTTTATGTGTGTGTGTGTGTATGTGTGCCTGTATAAACATGCACACACACACACATAGATATATATATATATATATATATATATATATATATATATATATATATATATATATGAGTGTGTGTTAATATGTATATATATATATATATAGACACACAAATATACGATTGTGAGCATGTATATATATACACACATATTTATATAAAATTGTGAGTATGTTTATATATAGACACATATTTATATATGATTGTGAGCGTGTGTGTGTATTTGTGTTAACATATATAAATATATATATATATATATATATATATATATATATATATATATATATATATATATATATATATATATGCATGTGTATGTGTGTGGATATATATGCAACACACACACACATAAAGATTAGTATATATGTGTGCGTGACCCAATGCACACACTCATATATACTTATCTCTATGTGTAAGTATACTTAACATACACACACACACACACATACACATATGTGTGTGTGTGTATATGTGTGTGTGTGTGTGTGTGTGTGTGCATTATGTGTATATATACCCAACACCCAACGCACACACTTTTGTGTGTGTGTGTCTACCCAACACATACACACACAAACACATAGAGATTAGTATATATGAGTGTGTGTGTGTGTTTGTGTGTCTATAGAGATTTGTGTATGTGTGTTTGTGTGTGTGTGTGCCTGTGTATGATTGTGTGTGTGAGTATGTGTTTACTCACACACACATACATGGGTATGTATACCCATATGTATGTCTATATATTTATACTTATCTCTATATGCATTTGTTTGTGACATAGACACACACACTGAACACACACACACACACACACACAAACATGACCTAACGAGTATGCACACACACACACATACACATACACTTATCCTTATGCGTGTTTGTGTGTGTGTGTCTATATATGTGTTATGAGTGTGTGTGTCTACATATATTTATGGTCTTACAAATACACACACATACACATATACATACATACTAAATATATAGACACAACAAACATAGACATACATACACACATACACACATATAGAGATAAGTATAAGTATATATATATATATATATTAGTATATACACACTTATGTGTATATGTATATGAGTGTGTATGTCACACACACACACACACACACACACAACACACACACATATATACCACACATTGAGATATGTATACATGAGTGTGAGACACACTCATATATGTATAAATAGAACTCACAATCGCATATCTATATATACATATATAGATATATAAGTATATAGACAAATACACGTATGTATTATCACACACATAGATAAATATATAGAGCATGTACATGAATATATAACACATAGGTCTGTGTGTATATATATTTAAATACGGTTGTGAGTCTGTATACCCAACATATACAAATACACACACATATACACAAACTTATGATTGTGAGTATCTATTCCCAACACGCATATGTGTGTGTGTATATGTGTATTGGGTATACATACTCACAACCGTATGTAAATATATAGACATACACATGTATGTGTTTTATATTCATATACATACTCTATATATTTATCTATGTGTGTGTGATAACACATACATGTGTGTGTCTATATACATATATATCTATATATGTATATATAGATATATACAGTTATGAGTAAGTATACCCAACACACACACACACAAACACATACACCACACATAGAGATTAGTATATATGAGTGAGTGTATGTGTATGTGTGTATATATATATATATATATATATATATATATATATATATATATATACTATTATGAATATGTATACCAAACACACACACACATACATAAAGATTAGTATATATGAGTGTGTGCATATTGTATATATGTATTTAGACACACACACACACATAGAGATAAGTATATATGTGTGTGTGGTAACACTTACGTGTGTGTGTGTGTGTGTGCGACACACAAATAAATATATGAGTGTGTGTGCGTCACACACACACAAACACATAACACATGTATATACCATATGAGTATATGTACAGATACAGACAACCTGTGTGTATATGTGTATAGACACATGCACATGTGTGTGTGTGTGTATAAGAGTATATATGTGTGTGTGTGTGTGTGTGTGTGTGTGTGTTTGGTGTGTTTGTGTGTGTGTGTGTGTGTCTTTATGTGTGTGTTGGCTATATGTACTCATAATCATATATATATATATATATATATGTATATATATATATATATATATATGTATATATAAGTGTGCGTGTGTGTGTGATATATATACTCATATATACACACACACATATAATATATATAGATACACACACATCTATGTTATCACACACACTCATGTATATAACATATGAGTATATATAAGGATTAGTATATGAGTGTCACACACATATATATAAGTATATATGAGTGAGTGTGTGTGTTGGGTGTGTTTGTGTGTGTATTTTTGTGTGTGTGTGTGTGTGTGTGTGTGTGTGTGTGTGTGTGTGTATATGTGTTAGGTGTGTCTTTGTGTATGTACTTATCTCTGTGTGTTAGGAGTGTGTGTGTCTGTGTATTTGTGTTTGCATATATGTGTGTGTGTGTGTGTATCTACATACATGCATACAAACACACATACTCATGTATATGTGTGTGTTGGGTACACACATATATATATGTATTTATGTGTGTGTGATAACACATATGTGTGTCTGTGTGTTGGGTATACATACTCATACCAACACACACACATATGTGTTATCACACACACATAGATATGTATACACACACACTCATAACATGAGTTGGGCATACATACTCATAACACACACACATACACATATATGAGTGCGTGTGTGTTTGCGAGATACTCACAACTATGTGTGTGTCTATATATTATATGAGTGTGTGTGTGTGTGTGTGTGGTGTGTGTGTACAGTTGTGTGGGTATATATAGGGTTAACACACACACAAACACACACACATAGAGACACACACACACGCACACGCACACGATGAGAGTGTGTGTGTAATGTGTGTGTGCGTGTGTGTGTGTGTCTATATATATATATATATTAATCTCTATATATTTATATACTGTCACACACACACATGTATGTGTTTCTATGTAGGTGTGTGTGTGTCTATATATATACACACACACACACATACCATATATCTATATATAGACACAGACTCATATATCTCTATGTGTGTGTTTGTGTGTGTATACTCATACACACAAACACACACACTCACACATGTTATATAAGTGTGAGTATGTATACCCAATATAGATATATATAATCTCTATATATGTGTGTGTGTGTGTCTGAGGGTGTGAGTGTGTGTGTGTATCTGAGTGTGTGAGTGTGTGTGTATGTGTGTCACAATGTATGTGTTATATTGACGCACACACTATTGTGTCTATATAACACATATATTGTGAGTATGTATACACATCCATGTGTGTGTGTGTGTGTATACTCAACACACACACACACAAATATCGAGACATGCACACACACATGTGTGTGTTGGGTATACATACTAATCTCTATGTGTGTGTTGTGAGTATGTATAGCCAATATACACACACACACATGCTGTGTTGGATATACAAACTCACACACACACACACACACATACACACACTCATATATACTAATCTCTATATGTGTGTTTGTGTGTATGTGTCTATATATTTTTATATGGTTGTGAGTTTGTATACCTAACACATATTTATGTGTGTGTGTTATATTTGTATAGAGGTAATCACACAAATATACACACTCATATATACTAATTTCTATGTATCTTGTTTGTGTTTGTGTGCATGTGTCTATATACACACACACACAAACATGGAGATAAGTATATATGAGCGTATGTTTGAGTGTATAT
>JACERR010000180.1:35000-42500 GCA_016760335.1 Gastrodia elata
ACGCATACTCACATAAATGGTTCTGAGTATGTATACTCATAGAAATAAGTATATATGAGAGTATGTGTAAGTGTGTGTGTGTGTGTGTTATATATATATATATATATACATGTCAATCAAATACACACAAACATGCACACACCCTCATGTATACTTATCTCCATGTCTATACACACACACATTTAAAGACAAACATATAGATATATATAATACACACACACACACACTCATATATTGTATTTCGTACACGTATGTATTATCGTACACACACAGATATATATATATATATATATATATATATATATATATCGATATATGAGTGTGTCCGTGTATGTGTTAGGTATACATACTCACATAATTACACACACACACACATATTAGTATATAAGTATATATGGTGTGTGTGTGTGTGTGTGTGTGTCTATATATGAGTGTGCATGTTTGTGTGTCACACACACATAAGCTCTATATATTGGGTATACATACTCATATATAGAGATTATGTTTGCGTATATGTGTGTGTATGAGTGTCTGTGTGCGTGTTTTACACTCATAGACACACACATAGTGTATATGAGTGTGTATATATATGTGTGTGTGTATAAGTATGCATCCCCAATACACACACACACACACACACACACACACACTCAAATATATTTATCTCAATATGCGTGTGTGTTGGATATATACACAAACACATAAGTATATATGAGTATATGTTTGTGTGAGTGTGTGTCTGTATGTGTATTTGTTAAAGACACACACACACACGCATACACATATACTAATTTTCATGTGTGTGCGTGTATATATATCTATGTGTGTGTCTATGTATACTCATATATATAAGAGTGGGTATATATATATATATACACAAACACACACACACTTCTATATACTGATCTTTATGTATGTGCAATATATAAATATATAGACACACCTTTATATATTACACTTTTACTTATCACTATGTGTACATACACATAAAGATTATATATATTGATAATCGTATATGCAACACACACACTCACACACACACATATGCACACCCAAACACACACACACACACACTCACACACACATATATATATATATATATATATATATATATATATATATAATACCCAACACACATTGTGTGTGTCTCCATATATATATATACGGTTGTGTGTGTGTGTGTGTGTGTCCATATATATATATATATATATATATATATATATATATATATATATATATATATATATGATTGTGTGTGTATGTGTATGTTTGTTGGGTATACATACTAACAATCCTAATATACACACACACATAACTGTATATATATATATATATATATATTTAGAAACACACACACACACACTCATATATATATACATACTCATATATATACGTGCTATGAGTATGTATACACATCCATATCTCCAAGTATGTGCGAGATTAGTATATATATATATATATATATATATATGTGTGTGTGTGTGTGTGTGTGTGTATGTGTTTGTGTGTGTGTCTATGTGTGTGTGTGTATATATACTGTGTGGCTATATAAATATATATACGCACATACACAAACACCCACACACAGAGATTATAATATATGAGTGTGTGTGTGGTGTGTGTGTGTGTGTATTTATGTGTTGGGTATACATACTCACACACACCGTATACCCAATATACGCATACACATACACCACAAATACAGTCATATTCACTAGTCTCTATGTGTGTGGTTTATCATATATACTTATCTCTATGTGTGTGTGTTTGTTCATATAGATGTATATTTATATATACTAATCTCACACACTCATATATATATATATATATATATATATGTGGTTGTGAGTATGTATACCTAATACATGACTGTGTGTATATGATAATGAGTATGTATACCCAACACACACACACACACCTACTATATACATGTATACACACGTGTGTGTTGGATATACATACTCACACTCACATATGCTTTATCACACATACACAGATATAACACACGCACACACAGATAGAGATTAGTATATATGAGTGTGTGTGCATGTGTGTGTGTGTATGTGTGTATGTGTGTGTGTGTGATATAGGCACACATAGATAAAGAGACAAGTATACATGTATACCTCATACACATATGTGTCACACACACACACACACACACACTTATCTGTATGTATGTGTGTGTGTGTGTGTGTGTGTGCGTGTAACACACATGTGTGTGTGTTATATACATTTATACTTATCTATATATCTGTGTGTGCCTATATCACACAGACACATAAACACTCATATATACTAATCTCTATGTGTGCATGTTTGTGTGTATGTGTGTGTGATCCATACATATATATACTGACACTCATATACCTAACACACAAATACACATACACACAAGCACATACATATATAGATTAGTATATATGAGTGTGTGTAACCATATAAGAATATGTGTGTGTGTGTGATAAACATACACACACACATAGAGATAAATTAAGTATACATACCCATAATACACTCATGTATATGTTGTGAGCATATATACATAGTCATCCCTATAGATATAAGTATATATGAGTGTATGCATGTGTTACACTATATGAGTGTGCGTGTGTGTGTGTTGTTGTGGCACGTGTGTGTGTGCTACCCAACATGGAGATACACACACACACAAATAAAGATTAGTAAACATACACCCTATCCATATACTAATCTCTCATATTTACTAATCTCTATGTGTGTGTATTTGTATGTATGATACTCATATATATTATGCACATACACACACACACACTCATATATACTTATCTCAATATGTGTGTGTGTGTGTATTGGGTATACATACTCACAATAGTATATATATAAGATGCACACATACCCAACACATATGTGAGAGTGTGTGTGTGTGTGTGTGTGTGTTGGGTATACATAATTTATATGAGTGTGTGTTATATATACATACTCACACACACACACACACAAATACATGTATATAGATTAGTATAAATGAGTTTGTATGTCTGTGTGTGTGTACATGTGTGATGATACACACACACATAGAGATAAGTATATATGAGTATGTGTGTGTGTGTGTATTAAATATAAAAATAATTGAATATGTGTATGTGTTGGTTATACATACTTGGGTATATATACACATTCATATATGGACACATACACACACATACAAATATAACATACGCACACACACATAGAGATTAGTGTATATGTGTGTGTATGTGTGTGTGTGTGCGTGTGTGTATGTGTGTGTGTGTGTGTGATATAGGTACACATAGACAAAGAGATAAGTATACATGTATACCTCACATACACACACACTCATATATACTTATCTGTATGTATGTATGTGTGTGTGTGTTATAGACATTTATACTTATCTATATGTCTGTGTGTGCCAATATCACACACACACACACACACACTCCTATATATTAATCTCTGTGTGCATGTTTGTGTGTGTGTGCAATATATATATATATATATATATATATATATATATATACTCACACTCATATATCCAACACATATACACAGATACACACAAACACATACACATAGAGATTAGTATATATGAGTGTGTATAATCATATATGAATATGTGTGTGAGTATGTGATAAACATACACACACACATAGAGATAAATTGAGTATACATACCCATAACAAACTCAAGTATATTTAATGAGCATATATACAAAGTCATCACTATAGATATAAGTATATATGAGTGTGTGCGTGTGTCACACTATATGAGTGTGTGTGTGTTTATGTGTTATGGCACGTGTATGTGTGTTACCCAACATGTGTGTGCGATATGTATGAGACATACACACACACATAAAGATTAGTATACATACACCCAATCTATACACTAATCTCTCATATATAGTAGTCTCTATGTGTGTATTTGTGTGTGTGATACTCATATATACCAAGCACACACACACACACTCATATACTTATCTCTATATGTGTGTGTGTGTGTATTGGGTATATATACTCACAACCGTATATATATAAGACGCACACAAAGCCAACACATACGTGAGTGTGTGTGTGTGTCTGTTGGGTATGCATAATTTATATGAGTGTGTGTTGTATATACATACTCACATACACACACACACAAACACACACATATATAGATTAGTATAAATGAGTGTGTATGTTTGTGTGTGTGTGTATGTGTGTGTGATAACACACACACACATAGAGATATGTATATATGAGTGTGTGTGTGTGTGTGTTGTGAATATGTATGCAGATACTCATAATCGTATATATATATATATATGTGTGTGTGTCTGTGTGTTTGTGTATATTGGGTATACATACTCACAACCGTATATATATAAGATGTACACATAGCCAACACATACGTGAGTGTGTGTGTGTGTGTTGGGTATACAAAATTTATATGAGTGTGTGTTATATATACATACTCACATATATACACACACAAGCACATACGTATATAGATTAGTATAAATGAGTGTGTATGTTTGTGTATGTGTGTGTATGTGTGTGTGATGACACACACACACAGATAAGTATATATGAGTGTGTGTGTGTGTGTGTGTGTTATGAATATGTATGCAGATACTCATAATCGTATATATATATAGACACACACACTCACACATACAAACACTCGTATATACTAATCTCTATGTGTGTGTATGTCTTTATATATATACGGTTATGAGTATGTGTATACACACTCAATAAACATAGACACACACACACATAGAGATAAGTATGTATGTGAGTATGTATACACAACACACACACTTATGCATGTATGTGTTGGCTATGTGTGTGTCTTATATATATATAATTATGAGTATGTATACCCAATACACACACACACACATGTGTTTATATCACACACACACAAACTCATACACAACACATACACACATAGGGATCACACACACACACACACATATACTAATCTCTATATATGTGTGGTGTGTGTGTGTCTCTGTGCCTGTATATATGAGTTTGTATGTGAGACACACACATACTATAGATTAGTATATAACACCTATATGTTATATACTAATCTCTATGTGTGTGTGTCACACACAAACACATATGTGTTATCACAGTACATATGTATGTGTTATCACACACACACTCAACACATGTATATGTGTGTGCCACACACTCATATATACTTATGTCTATGTGTGTATATTTATATGTGTGCACACAAACACACACACATACTCATATATGTTAATATATTTAAATATTATTGGCACACACACACAGAGACACGCACACACTCAAATATGTCTATGTATTATATACAGTTGACGCGCGCACACACATACACACACATATATACATACTCATGACCGTAGACACACACATACACACACTCAAAGATATTAGTATATATGAGTGTGTGTGTGTGTATACTAATCTCTATGTGTGAGTTTATGTGTGTCTGTGTGTGTGTTCGGTATATATATGTATCACACACACACACATATGTGCGTGTGTGTGTTGTGTGTGTGTGCGAGTCTCTACATAGAGATAAGTATATATGAGTGTACACACACACTCACACACACACAAAAAGATACATAATACATACTCATAGACAAACACACACATAGAGATGGGTATACATGTTCACAGCTGTATATGTATATAGATACACACATACATAGAGATTAATTTTTATGTATAACCAATACACACACATACACACACACACACTCATATATACTAATCTCTGCACACCTGTGTGTCTCTATATATATATCAGTGTGTTGTATACGTGTGTGTGTGAGTGTGTGTTGGGTATACATACTCATATATATGTGTGTGTGTAATATAAATAAATAGATATACACACATGGTATTCATACTATATATATATATATATATATATATATATATATATATATACACTCACACTCATATACCCAACACATATACACAGATATACACAAATACATACACATAGAGATTAGTATATATGAGTATGCGTAACCATATATAAATATGTGTGTGAGTGTGTGATAAACATACACACACACATACAGATAAATTGAGTATACATACCCAGAACAAACTCATGTATATGTAATGAGCATATAAACAAAGTCATCACTATAGATATAAGTATATATGAGTGTGTGCGTGTGTCACACTATATGAGTGTGTGTGTGTGTGTGTGTTGTGGCACATGTATGTGTGTTACCCAATATGTGTGTGCGATATATATGAGACACACACACACACACATAAAGATTAGTATACATACACCCAATCTATATACTAATCTCTCATATATACTAGTCTCTATGTGTGTGTATTTGTGTGTGTGATACTCATATATACCATGCACACACACACACACACACACACACACACTTATATATACTTATCTCTATATGTGTGTGTGTGTGTGTTTGTGTATATTGGGTATACATACTCACAACCGTATATATATAAGATGTACACATAGCCAACACATACGTGAGTGTGTGTGTGTGTGTTGGGTATACAAAATTTATATGAGTGTGTGTTATATATACATACTCACATATATACACACACAAACACATACGTATATAGATTAGTATAAATGAGTGTGTATGTTTGTGTATGTGTGTGTATGTGTGTGTGATGACACACACACACACAGAGATAAGTATATATGAGTGTGTGTGTGTGTGTGTTATGAATATGTATGCAGATACTCATAATCGTATATATATATATAGACACACACACTCACACATACAAACACTCGTATATACTAATCTCTATGTGTGTGTATGTCTTTATATATATACGGTTATGAGTATGTGTATACACACTCAATAAACATAGACACACACACACATAGAGATAAGTATGTATGTGAGTATGTATACACAACACACACACATATGCATGTATGTGTTGGCTATGTGTGTGTCTTATATATATATAATTATGAGTATGTATACCCAATACACACACACACACATGTGTCTATATCACACACACACAAACTCATACACAACACATACACACATAGGGATCACACACACACACACACACACATACTAATCTCTATATATGTGTGGTGTGTGTGTCTCTGTGCCTGTATATATGAGTTTGTATGTGCGACACACACATACTATAGATTAGTATATAACACGTATATGTTATATACTAATCTCTATGTGTGTGTGTCACACACAAACACATATGTGTTATCACAATACATAGGTATGTGTTATCACAATACATAGGTATGTGTTATCACACACACACTTAACACATGTGTATGTGTGTGCCACACACTCATATATACTTATGTCTATGTGTGTATATTTGTATGTGTGCACACAAACACACACACACACACACACACACACACAAATATGTTTATGTATTTATAAACACTCAAAGATACACACACACACACATATATACACACTCATGACTGTAGACACACACATACATACACTCA
>JACERR010000180.1:60000-68975 GCA_016760335.1 Gastrodia elata
ATAAATATGTGTGTGTGTGTGCATGAGTATATATTTTCAACGCACACACACACAAACACACACATATAAAGATTAGAATATATATGTGCACTCATATATACTGATCTCCATATGTGTTTGTGTGTGTGTGCACATGAATTTGTGTGTGTGTGTGTGTTAGGTATATATTATACAATTGTGAGTATGTATCCCCAACACATTCATATATATTAATCTCCATGTGTCTATGTGTGTGTGTGTATATATATATCTGTGTGTGTGTATGTATGCATATGTGGGTATACGTACCCACACATACTTAGTGTATATATATATATATATATATTATATGATTGTAAGTATGTATACACATCTCTATGTGTGTGTGTGGGTGTGTCTATACATAACACACGCATACACAAATGAGAGTGTGTTATGTATACTAGCGCACACACACAGTCATATATATAATCAAAATGAGTATGCATAGGCACACATATACACACATACTCATGTATATTAATCTCCACACATGTATGTATACATACATATATATATATATATATATATATATATATATATATATATGGGTGTGTATACTATTGTGAGTACACACGCAGACATAGAGATTATGCATATGAGTGTGTGTGTGTGTGTGTGTGTCTCACACAAACTCATGTATACATATATATTAACATACTCATGTATACATGTATACTCATTCATATATATTAATATACACACATACTCATGTATATTAATCTCCACACATGTATGTATACATACATATATATATATATACATACAAAAAAAAAATATGTATATATATATATATATATATATATAGTATATATATGAGTGTGTGTGTGTGCATATATAGAGTGTGTGAGTGTGTTGGGTATATATATATATATATATATATATATATAACACACACTCATATACACTAATCTCTATGTGTGTGTATTTGTGTGTGTGTTTGGGTGTGTGACACTCATATATATCATGCATACACACACATACACACTCATACATACTTATCTCCATATGTGTGTGTGTGTGTATTGGGCATACATACTCACAATTATATATATATAAGACGCACACATAGCCAATATATATGTGAGTGTGTGTGCGTGTATTGGGTATATATAATTTATATGAGTGTGTGTTGTTTATACATAGTTACACACACACACACATACAAACACACATGTATATAGATTAGTATAAATGAGTGTGTATGTTTGGGTGTGTGTGTGAGTGTGTGTGTGTGATGACACACACACACACATAGAGATAAGTATATATGAGTGTATGTGTGTATATTGTGAGTATGTATGCAGATACTCATAATCATATGTATATATAGACACACACAAACTTGCACACACAAACACTCATATACTAATCTTTATGTGTGTTGGGTATACATACTCACAATCATATAAATCTATGTGTGTTTGTGTGTGTTACTTATATATATGCACATTGAGATAGGTATATATGTGTGTTTGTGTGTGTGTTACTTACATAAATCCTTATGTGTGCGTGTGTGTGTGTGTATATATATATATATATGTATATGTGAATATATGAGTGTGTATCAACACACACACACACCGTATATATAGTCATGTGTGTATATGTGTGTGTTGTGTGTCTGTGTTGCGGTAACACACGCCGTATATATATATATATATAGACACACACAACACAAGCACACACACATAGAGAATATAATATATATATATATATATATATACACACATAGAGATTAGAATATATGAGTGTGTCACATATATGTGTCTGTGTATATGTTGGGTATTTATGTGTGTGTATCTATATGCATGCATATTTGTGTGTGTGTCTGTGTGTCTATGTGACACACACACATACACACACATGACTATATATACGGTCTGTGTGTGTGTGTGTTGACACACACTCATATATACACATATATACATATATATATACACACACACACACGCACACATAAAGATTTATATAAGTAACACACACACAAGCAGATATATATACCTATCTCAATGTGTATATACATATCAGTAACACACACAAACACATATATAGATTTATACGATTATGAGTATGTACACCCAACACAGATAAAGATTAGTATATATGAGTGTGTGTGCTAGTATATATATATATATATATATATATATATATATATATATATATATATATATATATTTGTGTGTGTGTGTGTGTGTGTGTTTGTGTGTGTGTGTGTATACTTATGTTATACCCACACACACACATACAGAGATAAGTATATGTGTACACACACACACATAGATGTTATGTATACATATGTGTGTGTGTTGGGTATAGATATATGTATTTCTACCTTTACAGACAAATATATGTGTGTATGTGTGAGTATATATTTTCAACACATACGCACACAAACACACACATATAAAGATTAGTATATATATGTGCACTCATATATACTGATCTCCATATGTGTTTGTGTGTGTGTGTGTGCATGACTTTGTGTGTGTGTGTTAGGTATATATTATACAGTTGTGAGTATGTATCCCAACACATTCATATATATTAATCTCCATGTGTCTGTGTGTGTGCGTGTATATATATATCTGTGTGTGGGTATGTATGCATTTGTGGGTATACGTACTCACACATACTTAGTGTGTATATATATATGTATATATAAATATTATATGATTGTGAGTATGGATACACATCTCTATGTGTGTGTGTTTGTGTGTGTGGGGGGGTTTGTCTATACATAACACACGCACACACAAATGAGGGTGTGTTATGTATATATCGCACACACACACACTCATATATGTAATTAAAATGAGTATGTATAGGCACACACACACATACTCATGTATATTAATCTCCACACATGTATGTATACATACATATATATATATATATATATATATATATATATATATGTGAGTACACACACAGACATAGAGATTATGCATATGTGTGTGTGTGTGTGTCTATATATATATATATATATATATATATATATATATATATATATATATATATACGATAGATATATGAGTGTGTGTGTGTGTGTGTATATAGTGTGTGAGTGTGTTGGGTATATATATGTATATAACACACACACTCATATATACTAATCTCTATGTGTGTGTTTGTGGTGTGTATGTGTGTATCTGTGCCTATATATGAGTTTGTGTGTGTGACACACATATACTAGAGATTAGTATATAGCATATATATGTTATATACTAATCTCTATGTGTGTGTGTCACACACAAACACATATTATTATCACAGCACATAAGTATTTGTTATCACACACACTCAACACATGTGTCTATGCGTGCCACACATTCATATATGCTTATCTCTATGTGTGTGTGTTTGTGTGTGCGTGTTTATGTGTGTGCATACAAACACACACACACGCACACACACACACTCATATATATCAATATATTTATATACAGTTGGCACCCATACACACACACATATATGCTATATACAATTGGTACACACACACACACATATATATATACTCACAATTGTAGACACACAAACACACAAACACACACACTCAAAGATAATAGTACATATGAGTGTGTGTGTGTGTGTGTGCTTATACTAATCTCTGTGTGTGTTTATATGTGTGTGTGAGTGTTGGGTATATATATATGATCACACACACAAACACATGTGTGTGTGTGTTATGTGTGTGTATTTCTCTATATAGAGATAAGTATATATAAGTGTACACACACACACACACAAATATATGTAATACATACTCACAGATACATACACATGTAGAGGTGGGTATACATATTCACAATCGTATATATGTATATAGACACACACAGAAACACACACACATAGAGATTAGTTTTTATCTATAAGCAACACATACACACACACACACTCATATATACTAATCTCTACACATGTGTGTGTGTGTCTATATATATGAGTGTGCTTTATACTTGAGTGTGTGAGTGTGTGTGTGTATACATGTGTGTGTGTTGGGTATACATACTCATATATATATAAAGACATGGTATTCATACTATATATATATATATATATATATATATAGATTAGTATGTATGATTATCATACATAAATATATACTAAGGCACACACAAACACATACATGTGTATATACTAATCTCTATGTGTGTGTGTGTGTGTATCTATAATACACACACATAGAGATTAGTATATATGAGTGTGTGTGTGTGTGATTATATATATGTGTGAGTATGTATACTCAACACAATCATATATACTTATCTGTATGTGTGTGTGCGATACACACATATATTTATATATATATATAATATATAATATCTCTATGTGTGTGTGTCTGTTGTTTATATATATATATATACTAATAACTATGTGTGTGTGTGTGCTCATATATACTTATCTCTATGTAAATCCACACACACATATGTATATATATATATATATATATATATATATATGTGTGTGTGTGTGTGTGTGTGTGTGTGTGTGTGTGTGTGTGTGTATGTATGTGTGTATGTATACCCAACACACACACAACACACACACAGCACACATAAATATAATAAACACACACATATATTTATATCTATGTGTGTGTGTGTGTCTACATGAGTGTGTGTGTGTCACACACACACACACATATAGAGAGAGTATGTATATGTGTGTGTGTGTGTTGGGTGTGTGTGTGTATATATATATATATATATATATACATACACACATATAAAATCATATATACATACTCTCTCTATGTGTGTGTGTGTGTGTGTATGTGCATGCATATTGGGTATATACAAATACTCACATACACACATATATACTTATACTTCTCTATGTATACATTGTTCTATGTATGTTTGTTTGTGTTGGGTATGCATACTTACAGCTATATATATATATATATATATATACGATTGTGAGTATGTATACCCAATACACACACACACATAGAGATTAGTGTATATGAGTTTGTGTGTGATTACATTTGTGGGTGTGTGTGCGCCCAACACACACACGCACACACAATCAACATAGAGATCAGTTTATATGAGTTGTGTGCACACACACAAAAATACACACATAGAGACACACATCACATACTCACAACCGTACACACACACACACACATAGATGTTAGTATAGAAGAGTGTGTGTGTATGTGTGTGTGTATGGATGTGAGTATGTGATAACATACACAAACACACACACTCATATATACTATGTGTGTGTGTAACACACACACACATGGAGATATGTATATATATATATATGTGTGTGTGTGTGTGTGTGTGTGTGTGAGTGTATATATATATGAGTGTGAGTGTGACCCAACACACACACACAGTCATATGTGGCATGTCGGTGTGTGTTATTTATATATGGTTGTGTGTGTGTTGGGTATATATACTTATAACTATATATAAATATAAATACACACACATAAATAACATGTACATATGTTTGTATGTTCTCACAACTGTATAGACACACACACACACACACATAAACAAAGTACATAGACACACTCATATATACTTATATCTATATTTATATATATCTAAGACGCACACACACTAACACACACACACATATACATGTCTATATATATAAGCGCGCACGCACACACACACACACACATAGATATTAGTATATATGAGCGCGTGTGTGTGTGTGTATGTGTATGCATGTATGTATGTGTGTATGTGTGTGTTATATATTCATATACATGCACACACACACACACAGACTCATATATACTAATCCTTATGTGTGTGTGTGTGCCTATATATATATATATATATTTATATATATATATAGACATGTATATTATATATATGGGTGTGTGTGTGTCTGTTTGTGTGTGCCTATTAAGTATACATACTCACAACTATAAGTAAATATGTAGAAATATGTTACCCATCACACATATATACACACTCATATATACTAATCTATATGTGTTATATACATGTATATATATATATATATATATATATATATATATATATATATATATATATATACATACTCACAGCCATATATAAATATAGGTGTCTATGTGAGTTGGATATACATACATTGAGTGTGTGTGTCATATATACTAACCTCACTTATATATACCCAACACACGCACATATCCCCATACTCATATATATTAATCTCTATGTGTATATGTATGTGTGTCTATATATATATATATATAGGGTTGTGAGTATGTATACCCAAAACACACACACACACACTCATATATACTAATTTCTATGTATGTGTGTTTGTGTATATATATAAATGAGTGTGTGTTTGTTTGTGTGTGTGTGTGTCTATATATATAAGAATATAAGTATATATTACATATGTATACACACACACACTCATATATATATAAGTGTGTGTGTGTGTGTGTGTGTGTTGGGTATACATACTTATGTATACATACACAAACACACACTCAAATATACTACACATATGAGTTATCACACACACACATACACTCATACATACTCAAATAGAGATATAAATAAATAGACGAACACACACGTATGTATTATATATTCATAGAATTAGTATATATTTATCTATGCATATCTTATATATATATGATTGTGAGTATGCATAATAGTATACACACAAACTCATACCCAACACACACACATAGGGATCACACACAAACACACACACACACATACTAATCTCTATGGGTGTGTGTATGTGTGAGTGACATATAAATGTGCATCTATATATAAGCACACACTCACACACTAATACGTACTCATGTATGAATACACAAACATACACCAAATATACTACGCATATGTGTTATCACACACATGCACACACACTCATACATACTCACATAGAGATATAAATAAATAGACACACACACGTATGTGTTATGTATTCCTAGAGATTATTATATATTTATCTCTATTTGTGTGTGTGTGTGTGTATACCCAACACACACACACACACATATACTAATATACTTTTCTCTATTTATATATTTTTATATGATTGTGCATGTAAACCCAATACATACACACACACACACATACTCATATATACTAATCTATATGTGTGTGTGATTGTGTGTGTATTGTGTATGTGCGTGTGTTGAGTATGTGTGTTTGAGATATGTATACCATGTATATATGTTTATGGGTGTGTGGGTGTCATTATCATACACACACACACAACCACACACACATACACATATAGAGATTAGTATATATGAGTGTGCGTGTGGGTACTATTGTAAGTATGTGAGAACACACACACACACACTAATATATACTATGTGTGTGTGTGTTACACACACATGGAGATATGTATATATGTGTGTATGTGTGCGGATGTGTATGTGTGAGTGTATATATATGAGTGTGTGTGTGACCCAACACATACACACACTCATATGTGATGTGTTTGTGTGTGCAATTTATATATGGTTGTGTGTGTTTTGGGTATATATACTCACAACCGTATATAAATATTAAGACACACACATAAATAACACATACGTATGCGTGTGTTCTCACAGACGTATAGACACATATACACACACACACACACACAAACACAACACACAGACACACTCATATATACCTATCTCTATATTTATATATATCTAACCCACACACACACAAACACACACACATATATATATATCTATATAATATATATATATATATATATATATAAGCATACACACACACACACACACAAATATAGAGATTAGTATATATGAGTGTGTGTGCGTGTATGCATGTATGTGTGTGTGTTTGTGTGTCTGTATGTGTTATATATTTGTATACATGCACACACACTGATATACATACTCAGAACCACATATAAAAATATGTGTGTGGGTTGGGTATACATACTCTGAGTGTGTGTCATATATACTAATCTCACATATATATACACAGCACACACACACTCATATATACTAATCTCTATATGTATATATGTGTGTGTCTATATATATAGGGTTGTGAGTATGTATACCCAATACACACACACACACACTCATATATACTAATCTATTTGTATGTGTATTTGTGTATGTGTTAGTGTATTTATATAAATGATTGTGTGTGTGTGTGTGCCTATATATATAACAATATAAGTATATATATACATATATATACACACATACACACATTAATGAACACACACACACACTCATATATATATTTATATATGTATATTTGAGTGTGTATGAGTGTGTGTGTTGGGTATACATACTCATGTATACATACACAAACACACACTCAAATATACTACATGTATGTGTTATCACATACACACACACACACACTCATACTTATACTTATCTCTATATATATACGTATACCCACACATATACACACCACTCTTATATATTAATCTCTATGTGTGTGTGTGTGTCTATATAGGTACTTATATACTAATCTTTATATATATATGTGAGTATGTATACCCAACACATTATATATAGTTGTGAGTATGTATACCTAATATATATATACATAGAGATTAGTAATTATGAGTGTGTATGTGTGTGAACACACATAAACACACATATTTATGTATACACACACAGAGTATGTATACCCATTAGTTATATGAGTGTGTGTATATGTTCTATGTGTGTGTCTATATATCTGTGTATTTGTGTGTGTGTGTGTGTATGAGGGTGTGTGTCTACATATTTACATGTGTGTGTGTGTGTGATGAGTATAACACAACACAAACACACACACTCACACACACTCATACACACACACTCACACACACACTCACACACACTCACACACATATACCACACAAATATACACACACACACACACACTCATATATACTAATAGGTATATATACTCTTTGTGTGTATATATAGTTATTTGTGTGTAGTGTTTTGGTTATGCACACATATACAGATAATATATATATATATAGATATATATAATATATAT
>JACERR010000181.1:0-2500 GCA_016760335.1 Gastrodia elata
GTATGTATACCAAACACACACATACACATATATATACTTATCTCTATGTGTGTCTTTATATTTATATACAGTGTGTGTGGCACACACAGGCACACACATACACACATAGAGATAAGTATATATGAGTGTATCTGTATATATATGGACACACACATAGACATACTCACATGTGTCTATATATATATATATGCAATAGTGAGTGTGTATTTATGTGTGTCTGTGTGCCTGTCAATATATATATATACATACATATATATGTGTGTGTGTGTGTTTATATATTTATATATGACACACACACACATACTCATATATAGTAATCCCTATGTATGTGTTAGACACACACACACACACCTACAATTGTATATATATACCCAACACACATACACACACACACAATGTGTTATATATTCAACATACTTGTGTGTGTGTGTTGGGTATACAAACTCACAACCAAATATAAACATATAGACACACACACATACATACATAGATATATATATACTAATCGACTATGTTTACACATATATATATATATAAACACGTATATTTTATATACTAATCTCTATATATATGTGTATTTGTATGCGTGTATGAGTATATGTGTCTATATAATTATACACACACATAAAAACAGAAATATTAGTTATATACTTATAATTATCTCTATGTGTGTGTGTGCACACATTGAGATTAATATATACACACAGACACACCACACACATACACAAACACCCACATATAGAGATTAGCATATATGAGTATGTCTGTGTGCATGAGTGTGTGTTTGCGTGTGCATATATATATATATATATATATATATATATATATATATATATATATATACTTATACTTATCTATATGTGTGTATGTATGTGTGTGTTTATATCGATACACACACACTCATACATATTAATTTTTATGTGTGTGTGTCTATATATTTATATACATTTGTGAGTAGGTAATGTCAACACGCAAACACACTCACACACACACATACCCAACACATACACACCTACACACACCAATATTTGTGTGGTTGCAACAATGTATATATATATATATATATATATAGGCACACACACATAAGGATAAGTATATATAAGTGTGAGTATGTGTGTGTGTTCATATATATATATATATATATATATATATATATATATATATATATATATGTGTATATATATATATATATATATATATATATATATATATATATATATGTATACATAGTTGCAACCACACAAATATTGGTGTGTGTATGTGTGTGTGTGTTAGGTGTGTGTGTGTGTGTGTGTGTATGTGTGTGTGTGTGTGTGCGTGTTTGTGTGCGTGTTTGTGTGTATTTGTGTTGGGTATACATACTTACTACCGTATAATAATATATAGACACGATATGAGTGTGTGTGTATGTGTGTTTATGTGTATTTTTTAGTTTGGTATATATACTCACTACCGTATATTAATATATAGACACAGTATGAGTGTGTGTGTGTGTGTTGGGTATACATACTCATACACACATACACACACACACACTCATATACACTAATCTCTATGTATGTGTATTTGTGTGTGTGTATACAACTTAATAAACATATAAAGAGTTGGGTATGTGTGTGTTGGTGTGTAAGTGTGTTTGTGGGTTTGTGTGTTTGTGTTTGTTCGCACGTTTGTGTGCACACACACACACATATGCACACACACACACACTGACATATATATGTGTTTGGGTATATATGAGCAAGTATGAGTATGTACGTATATATATGTGTACTTATATGTATACACACACACAGACATATGTTTTATATACATGTATTTACTAATCTATATGAGTGTGTGTGTGTGTGAGTGACATATAGATGCATGTCTATATATAAGTACACACACTCATATACACTAATCTATTTATATACGGTGTGTGTGTGTGAGTATGTAAATCATGTGTTTATAAAGACACAAATCGTATATATTTATATACACAAATATATATAAATATATAGACACACACATAAAAATTAGTATATATGACTGTGTGTGTGTGTCTATGCATTGGGTATACATACTCATTGCCGTATATAAATATAGACACACACAAACACATAAATATTGAGATTAGTATATATGAGTGTGTGTACAGATGGGTGTGTGTGTGTGTGTTTAGTATACATACTTACAACCATATATAAATATATAAACACACACACGCATACATAGAAATTTATATATGTGTGTGTGTGTGTCCATATATTTATATACGATTGTGAGTATATATACCAAACACATACCATACAACTTCATATATACTAATCTCTATGAGTGACACACATAGGCACATGTAGACACACAGACGCGCACACACACATACACACACACACACTCATAAATATACACACACACCAAACACATATGTGTGTATGTGTGTGTCTATATATATATATATATATATATATATATATGACACACACAGACACACATACACACACACACTCATATATAC
>JACERR010000181.1:12500-17500 GCA_016760335.1 Gastrodia elata
TGTGTGTATCTATTTATATAGAACACCCACACTCATGCACACACTCACCTACACACACACATAGTGATAACACATATGTGTGATGCATACACACATAAAGATTAGTATATATGAGTGTGTGTATGTCTATGTGTATTGGGTCACTCAATAAACACACACACAAAGTTATATATTTTTATATGCTTGTGTATATAGGTGGGTATATATATGCATGTGTGTGTTTGTTGTGTGCCCAACACACACACTTATATATGCTAATCTTCTTATATATGCATTACACATATGTGTTATCACACACATATACACTCATATATATACTCAAGAGTATGTTGTGTGTGTGTGTGATTAGTATGTATGTGTGCGTGTATGTGTGTGTCTATATATATATAGGCACACATTAGAGATTAATATAAATGAGTGTGTGTATGTCTGTGTGTGCTTATACACGCTCATATATATAAGAGATTATTATATATGAGTGTTTGTTTGTGTGTGTGTCTCTATATATATATATATTTATAAGAATATATATATATATATATATATATATATATATATATATTTATATCCACACACACACACAGATATAGATAAGTATATATATGAGTGTGTGTATGTGTGCATGGACATATATATATATATATATATATATAGACAATGCACAAATAAAGATTAGTGTGTGAGTATGTATACCCAACATACACACACACATGCATGTGAGTGTGTCTGATCACAACTGTATATATATGTGTGTTTGTTATACACTTACAGTGTATGTGTGTGTGTTGGGTATCCTTACTCATAGGGTTTACATATATAGAGATAAGTATAGAGTATATATATATGGTTGTGTGTGTGTGGGTATACTACAAATATACATATCTTTATATATATTTGTATGTGTACACAAACATATACACAGACATACTCATATATACTTATCCCAATGTGAATGTTTGTATATATGAGTGTGTGTATATACATCTTTATATACACACTCATATATACTAATTTGTATGTGTGTGTGTGTACACTCATTTATGTGTGTGTATGTGTGTGGGTATTGGGTATACATACTCACACACTCATATATATACACACACTCATATATACTAATCTTTACACACACACATACAAATTAGTATATATGAGTGAGTGTTGGGTATACGCACTTACACCGTATACACATCTCAAGATTATATATACATATGCATACACACATGTATTCATATATACTAATCTATTTGTGTGTGGTGTGTCTACACACATACACACACATATATACTAATCTCTATGTGTATGCATGTATATGAATATATAACACATTGTGTGTGTGTGTGTGTGGTGTGTGGTGTGTCACACACATACATATAGAGATTAGTACACACACACACACACATAGAGATTAGTATATATATAGGCACACACGCACACATATATACCCAACACACACACACACACACACACATAGAGATAAGTGTTTATGAGTGTGTGTGTGTATGTGTGCTGGGTATGTGTATATATACATGTACATACTCATAACCGTATAAAAATATACAGACACATAAACATACACACATATATATATTTTATATATACAATCATGAGTATGTATTCCCTATATATATTACTCTCTATGTGTGTGTGTGTATGTATGTATGCTTAACGCACACATGCACATACACACATAATATATATATATATATATATATATATATATACTCTTTTCTTAGCACACACATACACTCATACACACACACAAACACACATAACACACACACATCACAACCATATATGTGCATGTGTGTGTCTATGTATTTATATTTTATAATCTCTTTGTGTGTGTGTGTATTGAGTGTCACACAAACACACACACATAGAGATATGTGTGTGAGTATACCAATAAATAGACCCACACATGTATGTGTTATCACACACACAATATATATGAGTGTGTGTTGAGGGTATGCATTGTCACACAGAGATTTGTGTGTTTTTATATTATTTAGTATTTGTGTGTGTTTGTTTGTGTATGTGTGTGTGCACACACACACCAAAATAGACACATACACACAATGTATGTGTAATTATATACGATTATATATATACCCAACACACACACACACACACACACATATATATATATATATTAGTATATATGAGTGTGGTGTGTATGTGTGTTTGAGTGTCTATATATATATATATATATATATATATATATATATATATAGGTCATCTATAAATATATAGAACATGCTCACACATACACATACAAATTAGTATATATGAGTGTGTATGTGTATGCGTGTACATACTCACTTATATATAGACAGACGCACTCATACAGACTCATAATTGTATATAAACATATAGACACACACTCATATGTGTGTACAGTTGTGTGTGTGTATACCTATATGTTTGTGTGTGTCACACATGGAGATGTGTATGTGTGTGTGTGTGTGTGTGTGTGTGTGTGTGTGTGTGTGTGTGTGTGTGTATGTAGTACCCAAACATGTTAGTGTGGGTGTGTATGTTTGTGTTTATAAATTTATATACGGTGTGGGTGTGTGTCTGTCTGTGCCTATATATATATATATACATGTATATAACACATACATCACACACACATAGAAATTAGTATATATGAGTGTGTGTGTGTGTGGTTGGATGTGTATATATATATCTTAAGTTATGAGTATTTGTATATACACATATGCAAATACATATAGAGATATATGTATATAAACACCACTCACACATACACACTCATAAAGATAAGTATATAAGAGTGTGTGAGCATGTATACCCACACATATATATAGATACACACATAACACACATATAGAGATTAGTATGTATACTCACAATCTTATGTGTTGCATTGAGTATGTATACCCATCATATATGAGTATCTAGATAGATCTATGTGTATGGGTTTGTGTGTATGTGTTTCATATAACACACACAAAACACATGCACATAAAAATTTGTATATATAAGTGTATGTATGTGTGTGTGTGGCACACATATACACACACATAGAGATTAGTATGTATGAGTGTGTGTGTGTGTGTCTATATATGTGTGCGTGGACACACACAGAGATACACAGACACATTCATCAAGTTTAGTAGTTCATTATATATGAATGTGTGTGTGTCTACTTACATGCATACTTGTATCTATATATACTCACACTCACACATGATTGTGAGTATGTGCCTATATATATATAAACACAACCGTATGTAAATATATAGACACACACACACACAACCTTTTATATACATATATATATATATATGTGTGTGTGTGTGTGTATACCCAACACACATTTGTGTCTATGTGTGTTGGGTATACATACTCACCCAGCACTGTCACACAAACTTCACAAACCCACATACATACACACACACATATATATATACGAATCTTTATGTGTGTGCACACTCATATATATGTGTGTGTGAGTGTATTGGGTATACATACTAACACACTTATATTTATACACACACGCACACACAGATAAATATACTAATCTCCACACACATACACACACATACATAGAGATTAGTATATATGAGTGTGTGCTGAGTATACACACTCACAGCATATACTAATCTCTAGATTATATATATATATATATATATATTCACACACACACACACACATTTATACAAATCTCTTTGTGTGTGTTGTGTGTACACACACATATATACTATCAAAAACACACACACATATATACTAATATCCATGTGTATGCATATATATGAATATATAACACATTGTGTGTGTGCGTGTGTGATGTGTGACACACACATATAGAGATTTATATATATATATATATATATATATATATATATATATATATGCACACACACATACATATATACCCAACACACACACGCACATACACACACATAGATATAAGTATATATGAGTGTGTCTATGTGTGTGCTGTGTGTGTGCATATATAAATATACATACTCACAATCGTACATAAATATATAGACACATAAACACACAGACATATATATATTTTATATATATGATCATGAATATGCATTCACTATATATATTATTCTTTATGTTTGTGCGTTTGTGAGTATGTGTGTGTGTGTGTATGTATGTGTGCTTAACACACACATACACACACACACATAATATATATACATATATATATATATATATATATATATATATATACTATGTGTGTATATGTATATGTGTGTGTGTGTGTGTGTATGTATGTGTGCTTAACACACACATACACACACACACATAATATATATATACACACACATATATATATATATATATATATATATATATATATATATATATAAATATATATACTATGTGTGTATATGTATATGTGTGTGTGTGTGTGTGTACATTGGGTATACACACACCACACATTGTAATAGTCAGCTTATACAAATACACAAACAAACACACGCATGTACACATACACACACACATGTATATAAATATATAGACATATACATGCACATATATAGACACACGCACACTCATATATATATTTATATATACGGTTGTAAACCATATATAATATATACATCATACACACATAGAGATTAGTATATATATGAGTGTGTGTGTGTGTGGTTGAATGTGTATATATATCTATTATAATGAGTATTTATATATACACACAAACAAACACACACTAATATATATATATATATATATATATAAACACCACACACATATACACATACTCATAAAGATAAGTATACATGTGTGTGTGAGCATATATGTTCGCAACCCTATGTATTGTATTAAGTATGTATACCCAACATATGAGTATATAAAGATCTCTATGTGTGTATGTTTATGTGTGTGTTGGGTATACATACTCAACATATATATACTAATCTCTATATGTATGTTTGTGTGTGTGTGTCTTGTCTCTATATGTGTAGATTTTATATATATATATATCGCTATGTGTGTATGTTTATGTGTCTGCCACA
>JACERR010000181.1:27500-37500 GCA_016760335.1 Gastrodia elata
ATATATGAGCGTATGTGTGTGTATACTCACACACACATAAAGATAAGTATGTATACCCAACACACACGCATGTGAGTGTGTGGAACACACACGCATGTGAGCGTGTGGAACACACACACCTACACACAAATACACACATATAGAGATTAGTATATATACACATACACACATAAAGATTAGTCTATATGAGCATATGTGTTGGGCGTACATACTCATATATATCACATACATGTGTGTGTCTATATATTTATATACCGTTGTGACTATTTTTACCCATCACACATACACACAAACACACACACATAGAGATTAGTATAATTGTGAGTTACACACATATATAAATGTTTGTGTGTGTGTGTGTATACTAATCTTTATGTATGTGTGTGTGTGTGTACACACTTAGATATAAATATATAGACACACATACACACACACTCATATATGCCCACTCAGAATACACACAAACATACTAATCTTTTTAGAACTTATGTGTGTGTGTGTAAAACAAACACACACACGCACACTCATACAAACATGTTATATAGATGTATACACATATGAGTGTTTGTGAGTTAGGTATATTTACTCATACTCATTTATGTGTTATCACACACACAGATAAATATATATATATATATATATATATATATATACACACACACACATGTTATGTAGATGTAAACACACGTGTGTATGTGTGTTGGGTATACATACTCATAATAACAAGTATATAGACACATAAATATACACATACATTAGGTATACATACTCTTTGTATATAACACATACAATATGAGTGTGTGTTGTGGGTAGTATATCTATGTACACAGGTATATGTGTGCATGTGTGTGTGTGTGTATACCTAATATATGACTATGAGTATACACACTAATATATATATGTGTGTATATATATAAATATATATATATGTATATATATATATATATATGTATATATATATATATATGTATATATATATATATATATCTGTGTGTGTGTGTGTGTGTGTGTGGGTGTTGTGTTTTATGCATGTGTGTGTATCTGTGTGCACACATAGAGATATATAAGTGTGTGTGTTGGGTATACATAGTCACACATATATATGCATACTTATATATGTATACTCAACACACACACACATACAAAATATACACACACAGACACACTTATAGATATGTGTTGGATATACATACTTACAACACACATAAACACACAGACACACACATTAAGACACACACTCATATATATTTATCTATATGTGTGTGTGTGTGTGAGTATGTATACCTAACACACATTCACACACACATAAATATTAATATAGATGAGTGCGTATGTTTATCGTACACACACATATATATACTAATCTCTATGTGTATATATGTGTGTTTGTGTGTGTGTGTGACAGATATATATATATATATATATATATATATATATATATACAGCTGTGTGTGTGTGTGTTTGAGATTAGTATATATATATGTGTGTGTGTGTTTCTCTATGTGTAATATGCCCATATATACTTATCTCTATGAGCGTGAGTATGTATACACACACACACTCTATGTGATAATACATACGTGTGTGTAACTTTATATATATAGGCATGCACACAGACATACAAATTAGTATATATGAGTATGTGCATGTGTGTTTGTTTTGTGTGTGTGTACGTATCTATATATATAGACACATACACACACACATTAAGAATATGAGTGGGTATAAATATTTGTATATGTATGCATCTGAGTAGATATACCCAACACACACACACACACACTTATACATACTTATCTCTATGTGTGTGTGTGTGTTTTTATGTGTGAGTATCTATACAAACAATTTGTGAGTGTGTATGTGTCACATATATATAAATATATAGACATACTCTCAAACACTTATACGCACTTATCTCTATATATGTAAGTGGAGATGTGTGTGTGTGTGTGTGTGTCTGTGTGTGTGCGCGTGTGTGCGAGTGTGTGTATATTTGTAACAAATACACACACACACACACTTAGAGATTAGTATATCCATATGTGTGTGAGTGTAATATATATATATATATATATATGTGTGTGTGTGTGTGTGCGTGTGTGTTTGTGTGTATCTGTGTGTGTGTCTGTGTGTGTGTATATATACTCAGTGAACATATAAATATATATATACACTCACACACTTAGAGATTAGTATATATCAGTGTGTGTATGGTGTGTGTTGTATATACATATTCACACACACCATATACCCAGCACATACACACACACTCATATATACTAATCTCTCTATGTGTGATATCATGTATACTTATATCTATGTGTGTGTGTTTCAACATATACAAATATATATTTATATATACTAATCTCACACACTCATATATATATATATATATATATATATATATATATATATATATATATATATATATATAATATTGTGAGTATGTATCCCAAACACATGAGTTTGTATGCGAAGACACACACACACTCATATATACAAATCCCTATGTGTTTGTGTTTATGTGTGTGTGTGTGTTTGCACATAAACAAAAACACATAGGGATTTGTATATATGAGTTTGTGTCTGTGTTTGTGTTTATACGACTATAAGTATTTATACCCAACACACACACACACTCATATATACTTATCTCTATGTGTGTGTGTATATGTCTGTGGTATTTGTATGTATGTCTGTATATTGATACACACAAACACATGTTATATATATCTGTGTATGTGATATATTTATAATGTTGGGTAACACACAAACATAGATATTAGTATATATGAGTGTATGTGTGTGTATACTCACACACACATAGAGATAAGTATGTATACCCAACACACACGCATGTGAGTGTGTGGAACACACGCGCATGTGAGCTTGTGGAGCACACACACCTACTCACAAATACACACATATAAAGATTAGTATATATGCACATACACACATGAAGATTTGTCTATATGTGCATATGTGTTGGGCGTACATACTCATATATAACATATACATGTGTGTGTCTACATATTTATATACGGTTGTGACTATGTATACCCAACACACATACACAAACACACACATAGAAATTAGTATAATTGTGAGTTACACACATATATAAATATGTGTGTGTGTGTGTGTGCACACACTTAGATATAAATATATAGACACACATACACACAAACTCATATAACACAAACATACTAACTTTTTAGAACTTATGTGTGTTTGTGTTACACACAAACACACACACGCACACTCATACAAACATGTTATATAGATGTAAACACATATGAGTGTGTGTGAGTTGGGTATATATACTCATACTCATGTATGTGTTATCACACACACATAGATAAATAAATAAATAAATATATATATATATATATATATATATATATATATACACACACACTTATGCTATGTACATGTAAACACATGTGTGTGTGTGTGTTGGGTATACATACTCATAACAAATATATAGACACGCAAACACACACATACATTGGGTATACATACTCTTTGTATATAACACATACAATATGAGTGTGTGTTGTGGGTAGTATATCTATGTACACAAATATATGAGTGCATATGTGTGTGTGTGTATACCTAATATATGATTATGAGTATACACACTAATATATATATATATGTGAGTGTGTATATATATAAATATATATATATATATAAATAAATAAATATATATATATATATATCTGTGTGTGTGTGTGGGGTGGGGGGGGGCGGGGGTGTTGTGTTTATGCGTGTCTGTGTATCTGTGTGCACACATAGAGATATATAAGTATGTGTGCGTTGGGTATACATAGTCACACATATATATGCATACTTATATATGTATACTCAACGCGCACACACATACAAAATACACACACACACACACACTCATAGATATGTGTTGGATATACATACTTACAACACACATAAACACACACACACTCATTCAGACACACACTCATATATATTTATCTCTATGTGTGTGTGTAAAAGTATGTAGACCTAACACACATACACACACACATAAAAATTAGTATATATGAGTTTGTATGTGTGTGTGTATATGTGTGTATACCCAATACATACACACACATACATTCATATATATGGGGATTAGTATCTATATATATATATATAGTTGTGTTTGTGTGTTAGAGATTAGTATATATATATGTGTGTGTGTGTTTCTCTATGTGTAATATGCCCATGTATACTTATCTCTACTAGTGTGAGGATGTATACACACACACACAATCTATGTGATAATACATACGTGTGTGTAACTTTATATATTTAGGCACGCACACACACATACTAATTATTATATATGAGTATGTGCATGTATGTTTGTTTTGTGTGCGTGTGTACGTGTCTATATATATAGACACATACACACACATTAAAAATATGACTGGGTATATATATGTGTGTGTGTATGTGTCTGAGTACATATACCCAACACACACACACATACACTTATACATACTTATCTCTATGTGTGTGTGTGTATTTTTGTGTGTGATTATGTATACAAATAATTTGTGTGTATGTGTGTGTCATATATATATAAATATATAGACATACTCTCAAACACTTATATGTACTTATCTCTATATATGTATGTGGAGATGTGTGTGTGTGTATGTGTGTGTGTGTTTGTGTGTGTGTGCGAGTGTGCGAGTGTGTGTATATTTGTAACAAACACACACACATACACACACACTTAGAAATTAGTATATCCATATGTGTGTGAGATTAGTATATATATATATATATATATATATATATATATATATATATATATATTTGTGTGTGTGTGTGTGTGTATGTGTCTGTGTGTGTATACATACTGAGTGAACATATAAATATATATATATATATATACTCACAAGCTTAGAGATTAGTATATATGAGTGTGTGTATGGTGTGTGTTGGGTATACATATACACACACACCATATACCCATCACATACACACACACACACTCATATATACAAATATGTATATGTGTGATATCATGTATACTTATATCTATGTGTGTGTGTTTGAACATACACAAATATATATTTATATATACTAATCTCACACACTCATATATATATATATAATATTATGAGTATGTATACCCAACACATGAGTGTGTGTGTGGAGACACACACACACTCATATATACAAAGTCCTATGCGTTTGTGTTTATGTGTATGTGTGTTTGCACATAAACAAAAATATATAGGGATTTGTATATATGAGTTTATGTATGTGTTTGTATGTTTATACGATTATGAGTATGTATACCCAACACACACACATACTCATATATACTTATCTCTATGTGTGTGTGTGTATGTCTGTGGTATTTGTATGTATGTCTGTATATTGACACACACAAACACTTGTTATATATATCTGCGTGTGTACTATATTTATAATGTTGGGTAACACACACACATAGATATTAATATATATGAGCGTATATGTGTGTATACTCACACACATATAGAGATAAGTATGTATACCCAACACACACGCATGTGAGTGTGTGGAACACACACGCATGTGAGTGTGTGGAACACACACGCATGTGAGTGTGTGGAACACACACGCATGTGAGCGTGTGGAACACACACACACCTACACACAAATACACATATTTAGAGATTAGTATATATGCACATACACACATAAAGATTAGTCTATATGAGCATATGTGTTGGGCGTACATACTCATATATATCATATACATGTGTGTGTCTATATATTTATATACCATTGTGACTATGTATACCCAACACACATACACACAACACACACACATAGAGATTAGTATAATTGTGAGTTACACACATATATAAATGTTTGTGTGTGTGTGTATATACTAATCTATATGTATGTGTGTGTGTGTGCACACACTTAGATATAAATATATAGACACACATACACACACACTCATATATGCCCACTCAAAATACACACACAAACATACTAATCTTTTTAGAACTTATGTGTGTGTGTGTAAAACAAACACACACACGCACACTCATACAAATATGTTATATATATGTATACACATATGAGTGTGTGTGAGTTAGGTATATATACTCATACTCATGTATGTGTTATCACACACACACAGATAAATATATATATATATATATATATATATATAGACACACACACATGTTATGTACATGTAAACACACATGTGTGTGTTGGGTATACATACTCATAATAACAAATATGTAGACACATAAATATACACATACATTGGGAATACATACTCTTTGTATATAACACATACAATATGAGTGCGTGTTGTGGGTAGTATATCTATGTACACAAGTATATGCGTGCATGTGTGTGTGTGTGTATACCTAATATATGATTATGAGTATATACACTAATATGTATATATTTTTGTGTATATATATAAATATATATATATGTATATATATATATATGTGTGTGTGTGTGTGTGTGTGTGTGTGTGTGTGTGTGTGTGTGTGTGTGTGTGTGTGTGGGTGTTGTGTTTTATGCATGTGTGTGTATCTGTGTGCACACATAGAGATATATAAGTATGTGTGTGTTGGGTATACATAGTCACACATATATATGCATACTTATATATGTATACTCAACACACACACACATACAAAATATGCACACACACATACACACTCATAGATATGTGTTGGATATACATACTTACAACACACATAAACACACACACACACACACATTAAGACACACACTCATATATATTTATCTCTATGTGTGTGTGTGTGAGCATATATTCCTAACACACATACACACACACATAAAGATTAATATATATGAGTGTGTATGTGTATTGTACACACACATATATATACTAATCTCTATGTGTATGTATGTGTGTTTGTGTGTGTGTGTGACAGATAGAGATTAGTATATATATATATATATATACAGTTGTGTGTGTGTGTTTTAGAGATTAGTATATCTATATGTGTGTGTGTGTTTCTCTATGTGTAATATGCCCATGTATACTTATCTCTATGAGTGTGAGTATGTATACATACACACACACACTATGTGGTAATACATACATGTGGGTAACTTTATATATATAGGCACGCACACACACATACAAATTAGTATATATGAGTATGTGCGTGTGTGTTTGTTTTGTGTGGATGTGTATGTATCTATATATATAGACACATACACACACACATTAAGAATATGAGTGGGTATAAATATTTGTATATGTATGCATCTGAGTAGATATACCCAACACACACACACACACACTTATACATACTTATCTCTATGTGTGTGTGTGTGTTTTTGTGTGTGAGTATCTATACAAACAATTTGTGAGTGTGTATGTGTCACATATATATAAATATATAGACATACTCTCAAACACTTATATGCACTTATCTCTATATATGTAAGTGGAGATGTGTGTGTGTGTGTGTCTGTGTGTGTGCGCGTGTGTGCGAGTGTGTGTATATTTGTAACAAATACACACACACACACACTTAGAGATTAGTATATCCATATGTGTGCGAGTGTAATATATATATATATATATATATATATATGTGTGTGTGCGTGTGTGTTTGTGTGTATCTGTGTGTGTGTCTGTGTGTGTGTATATATACTCAGTGAACATATAAATATATATATACACTCACACACTTAGAGATTAGTATATATCAGTGTGTGTATGGTGTGTGTTGTGTATACATATTCACACACACCATATACCCAGCACATACCCACACACTCATATATACTAATCTCTATATGTTTGATATCATGTATACTTATATCTATGTGTGTGTCTTTCAACATACACAAATATATATTTATATATACTAATCTCACACACTCATATATATATATATATATATATATATATAATACTGTGAGTATGTATCCCAAACACATGAGTTTGTGCGCGGAGACACACACACACTCATATATACAAATCCCTATGTGTTTGTGTTTATGTGTGTGTGTGTTTGCACATAAACAAAAACACATAGGGATTTGTATATATGAGTTTGTGTCTGTGTTTGTGTTTATACGATTATAAGTATGTATACACAACACACACACACACACTCATATATACTTATCTCTATGTGTGTGTGTACGTCTATGGTATTTGTATGTATGTCTGTATATTGATACACACAAACACATGTTATATATATCTATGTATGTGATATATTTATAATGTTGGGTAACACACAAACATAGATATTAGTATATATGAGTGTATGTGTGTGTATACTCACACACACATAGAGATAAGTATGTATACCCAACACACATGCATGTGAGTGTGTGGAACACACACGCATGTGAGCGTGTGGAGCACACACACACCTACTCACAAATACACACATATAAAGATTATTATATATGCACATACACACATAAAGATTAGTTTATATGTGCTTATGTGTTGGGCGTACATACTCATATATAACATTTACATGTGTGTGCCTATATATTTATATACGGTTGTGACTATGTATACCCAACACACATACACAAACACACACACATAGAAATTAGTATAATTGTGAGTTACACACATATATAAATGTGTGTGTGTGTGTGTGTGCACACACTTAGATATAAATATATAGACACACATACACACACACTCATATATGCCCACTCAGAATACACACACAAACATATTAACTTTTAAGAACTTATGTGTGTGTGTGTAACACAAACACACACACGCACACTCATCCAAATATGTTATATAGATGTATACACATATGAGTGTGTGTGAGTTAGGTATATATACTCATACAAATATGTTATATAGATGTAAACACATGTGTGTGTGTGTGTTGGGTATACATACTCATAACAAATATATAGACACACAAACACACACATACATTGGGTATACATACTCTTTGTATATAACATATACAATATGCGTGTGTGTTGTGGGTAGTATATCTTTGTACACAAATATATGAGTGCATATGTGTGTGTGTGTATACCTAATATATGATTATGAGTATACACACTAATATATATATGTGTGTGTGTATATATATAAATATATATATATATATATATATTTATATATATATATATATATGTGTGTGTGTGTGTGTGTGTGTGTGTGTGTGTGTGGGGTGGGGGGGTGGGGGGGGTGTTGTAATTATGCATGTGTGTGCATCTGTGTGCACACATAGAGATATATAAGTATGTGTGTGTTGGGTATACATAGTCACACATATATATGCATTTTTATATATGTATACTCAACGCACACACACATACAAAATACACACACACACGCACACTCATAGATATGTGTTGGATATACATACTTACAACACACATAAACACACACACACACGCTCATTCAAACACACACTCATATATATTTATCTCTATGTGCGTGTGTAAGAGTATGTATACCTAACACACATACACACACACACATAAAGACTAATATATATGAGTGTGTATGTGTGTGTGTATGTGTGTATACCCAACACACATACACACATACACTCATATATATGGAGATTACTTTATATGAGTGTGTCTATACACACACATATATATATTTCTATATATATGTTTGTGTGTGTGTGTTTATATATTTATATATGGTTATGAGTATGTATACCCACACACACGTATGTTTTTTATAGATAAACACACACACATAGAGAACTCATACACATCCATATATATATATATATATATATATATATATGTGTGTGTGTGTGTGTGTGTGTGTGTGTGTGTGTGTGTGTGTGTGTGTGTGTGTGTGTGTGATATTCATAGTGTTGGGTAACACACACACAGATATTAGTATATATGAGTGTATGTGTGTGTGTACTTACAGATACACATAAAGTTAAGTATGTATACCCAACACACACGCATATGAGTGTGTGGAACACACACACACCTACACACAAATATATACACATAGAGATTA